>CBVK0103587134.1:0-10552 GCA_900067695.1 Picea abies
TCTTCCGATCTCACTTGTTGGAAGAGGGAGAGGCAGATTGAATAGCTATGTATGCGGCCTCGATTGGGCTAAGTGGCATAGTGTCACTGAGCACATTGAATTCCAAAGGACTAGGTACAATCCAAGGATCAAATGATTCCAAGGATTGATAAGGCATAGTCGAGACCATATTGACGACAGTAATATGATGTGTGGTAGGTGGAAGTGGTGTAGGGAAAGTACCCATAAGGCTAGAATCTTTTAATAAGCCAACACCAATGCTTTCATACGTAACTAGGTGGTCTCCCAAAAATGGAATGTTGTTGGTGGCAGGGATGCGAGCGTCGGGCGTACAAAAATCAAGTTGATCGATGGTAACAATTTTTGCCTTGATGGGGGAATTGTACACATCGGAACACCGACGAGGCGGTGTAAGTCATAGTGTAGAACCAACTTCTTCCGAGTAGTAGGTTGTAATCGAGGGGAGCATTGACCACCTCAACGTCAATGGTAACAGTTTTAACGCCCAACTGAACGGCTAAGGATTGTAATAATCTGTGAGGATGAAAACCTCATCCATCGAAAGCGCGTAACATCGTAGGGGATTTGTTAAGGGCAGGTGATTTTAAGCCTTTCCAATAGGCTAGGGACATGACACAGGTAGAGGCTCCCTCATCCAGGATAGTTCAATGGATTTTTTGATTGTGAACAACAACATCGATTTGGAAAGCTAGCTGGTGGGAGAGTCATGGTTGATGTTCATCCAGATTAAACGTGAGGTTGTTTGATGACTCAGGATCAAAAGAACTGATAGCGACTAAGAGAGTTCTACGTTGGTTGGGACAATGTTGTAGAACTTCCAAGGTGGACATAGCACACGGTGATTGGGCCAAATCTTCTACAATATTGTAATTTTGGGCAACCCGTGAATTAGGATTGAAAGTAGATTTATGGATGGTGCTCTTAGGAGGGTGTAATATGGAGTCAAAAGAAGGTTTCTCAATCTAGAGTGGCCCGGATGGAGGGCTAACAGATGGAGGATTAATAGAGGATGGTAACGGGTCCGGCGGAGAGCCGTTAGCAATCTTCGGCTTATCAGATTTAACTAGTGTGTCATATGTTGCGGAGAGAGTGGTTATATTAACCCCGCTAAACATGTATATGTGGGCACTTGTCGAGGCCTCATCATGGGGTTGGTTGGAACTGCCCCCCGACGTGGGGGTTTGGGCAACCAAGGATTGCTGCTGTGGAAAAGGATGAGTAAGCACAGTGGGTTGTGAATTTCCCTTGAAAAGTTTTACCACTTCATTGCGATGTGGGCAGTCTCGAGTGTATTGATCATCTCCACAAATGAGACATGTGAATTTCGATTTTCATTGTGGTTGTTTTCTGGCAGCATGGGTTTGTGGTTGGGTTTTGGGTTGTTCATTGTTATTGTTCTTTTTTGGTTTATTTCTCTCTTTCTTCTTTCCCCTAGGTTGTTGTGAAGGGGTTGATTGGACCGCATTCACCTCAGAGACCTGAGTTTGAGGGGTATTAGAAGAGGGTGTAGTCGGACTAGGAGCATCCATCGAAGTGGGCCGCTGAATTGTTCCAGTAGACTAGGTAGTAGATTGGGTTTTGACAGAACCAATAACTCCATCCATGTGGGAAGCAGACAATGGTTTGGATGGATCATTAGTGGGACGAGTAGCGTTCAGAATCAACTCATATAGAGTACTGGATTGTGAATAGACTAAGTCTAAGTACTGAGCTCAAGCAATGGATTCTTCCTTGGTGACTATGCCACCCATGGAAACATCAACAACAATCTGGGGTAACAATGATTTAGTGAACCATTCCGCTAACAATTTGTCAGGGATGACCGCTTTGATTAGCCTTCATTGTCATCTCCATTCATGAATATGATCGGAGATATGTATGGAAGTTGTCTGACGAAGGGAGGTTAATAGTTCAGTACCCATCTCGTATCGAATGGGTAGTTGGAAGTGTGTGAGGAAGGACATGGCGAGGGAGTTGAAATCATGAAAAGATGCGCATGGTAGTTCAATGTACCATTTTGTTGCAGAACCCATAAGCATTCATTGGAAAAGATGCAAATGAATAGAATCATCCATGAGGGAGTTGGATGAACACCACAAATGGAAAGTTATCACGTGGTTGTTTGGGTCTTCTCCGGACTTTCCGTCGAATTTTGGGATATCAGAAGGAAGTTTAGCTGGAATAGATGGCCAAACCGGAGAATGATAAATAGGGTCATTCGTTAACCGAGACAATTCTGGAAGATCCAGGGTAGCTAGAAAAGGTAGTTGTCGGCTAACCTGTGGGTAATGTTGGTGTGGCAGAGGGACACCAGTAGAGCCCATTACTAGATTATGTGGGTAATTATAACTAGTGGGCCCTCTTGTATGAGCTTGGTTTTGACCAGAGTACACAGGATTTGAGGTGCTTTGAGAATCATGTGTGAGTGGAGGATAACCGAATGGGTTTTACGGGTTATAGGTTGGGTTTGGTATTTGTCCATAAGGGGGTTGTTGTGGAATCTGAGAATTTTTTCCTACCGAGAACTGTGGGTTTCCTTGAAAAAGGACATTCCACGAATTAGGTGCGGTAGACACATTTTGTCCATGTGGTTGATGGTAGACTCCGTATTGAGGCTACCCCCTAGCATGAGGGTGCCCGCGATTGGAATTTGTCCTCCGGTGGGAGGATGCCCCCCAACTTGAGGGAAAGTTCCCATAATTTCAAAGCTAGACGTAAATGACTGACCGATGCCGCCGGGTAGATTAGGACCACCAAGATCGGTCCCCCTAGGTTGTTGGATAGGTATGGAACTTCCTGGCATGACTTGGGTAGTAGTGGCAGTGGAAGTACTCAGTGCTCTGAACCCAAAAGGGAGTGTAGGTCTTGGTGTTATAGGTGTGCCAATCACAGCTTGGTTGACCACTGCATTACCGGTGGGAATAGTCAGAATGTGAGGGACCATTGTAGAATGGGTCGTCTGGAGGGGGAGAGTAGACCTTTGGCCAATGGACGATGTGTTCAGACCAATGGGTGGTGTGGCTGTAAAAATGGTGGTACCAGTAAAATGATTTAGGGGTATGGTGTAGGAAAAAGGTGTGTCGGCACCTTCCCCTGTTCCATAAAGATCTCACACCAAGCGTGGTGGACTTCAAACAATGTCTGCGGTCCAAAAAGGGTCATCGGCTAAAGGGTTCTGATGAGACCCAGGTGGAATGTCAGAAGGATTGATGACGACAAATTCACCAGTGGAATTTAGTTGGAGGATACGTCGTTCATATCCCTTTGGAATGTGAAAAGCTTCCAGAGACTCTGAAACAATCTGAAAACTCTCCAAAGGAGTGGGAACTTCTTCCTGGGAAGTTGTGGTGTTTTGAACCTCTCTCTGCTGAGGATATTCCTCCATAGAATGAGGGGGTAAATGGGTGTTTCCTTCCATATTTTCTAGAGGAAGTCCCTGTAGCCTCCGCAAATAGTGTGGAGGGTTGATGTTGGCGAAAAAGAGTCGGCGGAAAAAATCTATGGCCAACTACCAAAAAGAAACAGCATATGCTAATAGAAATCTAAGAATCACAACCAAACAAATAGGACCTTCTTTTGATGACCGTACTAGTTGGTGATGAAATCCAACGTCGCGTGATCAAGTCCAGAAGGGGCGGGAATAGGGTGGAACAGTTACAATGGTGACCTGCTTAATGGACTTACACCTTGGTGCAAGCTTCCATGTAGTAATTGTGGATTTACCCTCCAAGGAGCCCGAGTGAGTTTGACCAATGTATGTTCCATGTATAGTGAGACTTCCCTTCACCGTCACTTTGTATAAGACCCTAAATATTATGGCCACTAAGGTTACCAACTCGTAGTCATCCCCTGGGTAGGAACAATCGACAGTCTGATCCGAACGTACAGGCAAGGTATCGAGCCCGAAATCAACTAAAAGGCTTCCACGTAGTAATTGTGGATTTACCTTGAAGCGACCCCCATAATACAATCTGACCACCACAATTAGTGGAACCACTGAGGGATAATATCTGTAACTCACCTGAATGCGACCTCGTGCGTAACCCCTGTGTGAGAGGGGGATCCCAGGAAAACTTATACGATGATTGGATTTGACTCTCCCTGACTCAAGATGCTAATGTTTGTTTTGGAAACTTTGGAGAGTTATGCTCACAGCCTAATCCAAAGTACTAAGCCTAGTCTACTGTTGGTGGAGGATCCTAGAAAAGAAAAAGTTCTAAATAAATTTTAATTAGCGTTGATTTTTATAGTTATTCTTTACTCAAAAAAGGGGTGCATGGAAGTGAAACGAATGGAATTATGACTCAGTCCAAAAAATGCATCAGAGATGATAAGCATTCATTTCTTTTTGATGAACATCTATCTAAGGGAGAGAGACAAAGTTCTTTTCACTAACAAGCACTGATAAGGTATGTCCTCAAACAAATTTTCTTCAATCAAATCCTAATGCGATGCTAAGACTTTTTAGATGCCTTCTAACATGCACAATCAATCATGAAGATGCTTTTTATTGTTTGCATATGAATAATGACCAATTCAACACAATGCTCGTCTCGCTAATTATCTTCTTGGATGAGTGAAAATCAGACCAACACAAGCAAAAATCATACAAACAATACACCCTCTCGTTGTAATCGAAACAAGAAGCGAAAGAAAAGAAACAATCAAAGAGAAAACAAACTTCACACCCAAAAGAAAAAGTCGAAGAACAATGATCTTGACTAAAACCAAATGAAAAGAT
This sequence comes from Picea abies, assembly GCA_900067695.1. Lineage (NCBI taxonomy): Eukaryota > Viridiplantae > Streptophyta > Pinopsida > Pinales > Pinaceae > Picea > Picea abies. The sequence goes on from CBVK0103587134.1 coordinate 4,763, forward strand.
ATGTAGACCTTTGATGACCTTCACGAGGGTTTTTTGTTCAGTTGATGAGGAGAGAAAGACAATGCATGGGTTTCAAACTCCAAATGACAGAAAAACTCGACAACAATAGTGAAGAAGGCTACAAAATCCAAGCAGTGAGATGTTTGTTCTTCAAGAAAAGGACAGATGTCAAAGCTGGGAAGAAGAAGGATTGACTCACAAGGTGACCCAGCAAGAGAGACACAGGGAAAAAACCCTAAAAAAACAATTCTGGAAGGTTTATTGGCCAAAGGAGGGCTGGCGCTCTTTTGCCAAAGGAAAGGAGCATTATAGCGCTCTGTGTAAGGCTAGTAGGGAGTGTTGGCACTCTGTTAACACAGGGACAGGGGCGCCAGGTTCAAAAACTCCCAAAAATGTCAAAAATTCCAAAAATTGCAATTCAATCTCGACAATTAGGCTGAGTATGATGAGATAGGGAGCCAATCATCTCATGAAACCAATAAAAAGAGGAGTGAACCAGGTTTGAAACAATCAAGGGGTAAAACAAGGTCAATGAGGAGAAATCAAAACAAGAAATTTTGATTTGAGGCTATCTCCCCAGTGGAGTCGCAAGTTTCTGTTGTAGGAAAATCTCCCTACGGACAAGTAGATTGCCTCTAAGAGCTTGACCCTAACTCTAAGATAGAAAATGCTTAACATGGACACTGAATTCCTTTCAAATCTATCCAAACTAACACATGAGAAGGAAGGATAACAGAAGTACCTCTTTATCGACGTTTGTCCCTGCACGCTCTGAGTTGCACTCCGACCCTTTGCTCCTCGTTGAGTTATGTAGAAAAACAAGATATGACCGCTTCCTATTATATTGATATTAGCTTGAAAACATATCTATCTATCAATGATAAGTTCATGTAACATCAAACGCAAACTAGAAAGAAACAGGCCAAGCGTGTCATATTAATGAGAATAACGATAGCAGTACTTACAATCGTAGATGTGAATGCGACAGCTTCGTCAAGTCCCCTTTGTCTAACCCTTGCTCGAAAGATCCACAACCTGGATAACAACAGCTTCATTGATCACTCTCCTTTGGCTGACTGTGTTTCCTATGAGATCATAGGTTTCATACTAGCAATTCTTCCCCCTTTTTCACCATCATAGAGCTTGCTTATATAGGTTAAGAGGAGCTTAACCTCTTGAGTTATCTTTAGAACAAGTTGAGTAACCTCCTCCTTAGATCAGGGATCTCCTGATGGAACCAAGAATTCGAATGCAACTGCCTTCTAAACTTGAAATATCCTCCCCTTATTCTCCTCAATGGGCCAACTACTGCCTCAGATTAGGCAGTTCTCCTTCAGAAAGGGCATCAGAGCACTGTAGTGCTCCCTAAGAAGCTTGAGGGGAGCGCCAGCACCCTAAAAGTGGATAGCGCTCCTTCAAAGGGGCAGGAGAGCATTATAGCACTCCCTGGAGCCTTATAGGGGAGTGCCAGTGCTCCCTGGACTGACATAGGGGAGCACTCACCCTCAGAACCTTTGATTAAGAGCTCTTCTCAGGTGTCAAAAGTTCCTTGACTTCAGTTAATCAATTCCTCTTCTCCAAATCAAGTGTATGATATGTTTTGATTGCCTCCTTAGTGTCGTCGGCATGGTAGTATGCTTGAACAACATTTGTGACACATGTGAACAACTTGCGACACTTGCGAAAGCTGTAAGGAAGATGTGACACTTACGACAATTGAGAGGAACATGCGACACTTATCCAATTGAGTAATTTTGATGTGTAACAACTGCTAAACATGTTGGAAAACCACTAGTTACTTATAATCATGTTGGGAGTGTTGATTATGCCAAGATCACTCAATCAACCCATAATCCCAAGTACCCTTGCAGTATTTGTAAGGGTAGCCATATTCTTAAGGATTTCCCTAGTGTATCCAAGGTTATAGAATCATGGTTTACAGGGCCTCACCGACCCATGTCGTCAGCCTCTAAAAAACATGTTGATGACCTCCCATCATTTCGTCAGGATACCGTTGGGAAGAGGAAAATTAGAGTCAAGTTCCCCTATATGCTATGCAAAGGAAGTCATCTAACTCACCTTTTCCCTCGTATGGACGAAGCCTTGAAATTACTAGAAGACATGACTATTTCACAGCGTCAACTTCCAGCTGATTACCATAATACTTATCTCAACCCCCTGTAGTTGATGGAATGATCAATCTAGTCCCTTCATCGGTCAATTTGGTTGATCATGTCACCAATATAGTCACGTCCTTAGTTGAACCAATTGGCAAAGTGGTTGATATGAGCCCATCCTCGATCAATCCCACTCTCCTGCCAGAGACTGAAACCCAAGTGATCGATCCATTTCCATCCGTCAACCCCATACTCCCCTTGGAGAATGAAACCCAAGTGGTCAATATGATCTCATCATCGGTCGATCCTACTCTCCCAGTAGAGAGTAAACTTGATCCTTCCCCTTCTTCACTAGTAATATATTCTTCACCTTCTTCACTTGTAAGGTCCTCTTCCATTTCATCTTCTTCACCGAGTGAAATATCTTAAGCTAGTAACCCTGTGAATAAAAAGAAGAAAAATAAACAAGGGTCCAAACTTCCAACCACAGCCAAACATGTTGGAAAACCACCAGTTACTGATAATCGTGTTGGGAGTGTTGATGATGCCAAGATCACCCAGACAACCCATAAGCCCAAGTACCCTTGCAAGATTTGTAAGGATAGCCATCTTCTTAAGGATTTTCCTGGTGTATTCAAGGTTATAGAAGCATGGTCTACATGCCCTCGCCGACCCATGTCATCAGCCTCTGAAAAAAATGTTGACGACCTCCCGTCAACTAGTCAAGATATCATTTGGAAGAGAAAAAGTACAATCAAGTTCTCGTGTATGTTATGAAAAGTAAGTCATCTAATTCAACTTTTACCTCCTATGGAAGAAGCCTCGAAATTGTTGGAAGACATGACTGTTTCACAACCTCAACTTCCAACTTCTTACCATAAGATTTCTCTCAACCCCCTTTAGTTGATGGAATGATCAATCTGGCCCCTTTTTCAGTCAATCTGGTTGATCATGTCATCAATCTAGTCACGTCCTTAGTTGAACCAGTTGACAAAGTGGTTGATCTGAGCCCATCCTCAATCAATCCCACTCTCCCACCAGAGATTGAAACCCAAGCGATCGATCCATTTCCATCCGTTTACCCCATTCTCCCCTTGGAGAATGCAACCCAAGTGGTTGATATGATCTCGTCATCGGTCGATCCTACTCTCCCACTAGAGAGTAAACCCGATCCTTCCCCTTCTTCACCAGTAAGATCTTCTTCACCTTCTTCACTTGTAAGGTCCTCTTCCGTTTCATCCTATTCACTGAGTGAAAGATCTGAAGCTAGTAACCTGGTGAATAAGAAGAAGAAAAGGAATATTAATAAGAAGAAAAATAAACAAGGGTCCAAACTTCCAACCACTACCAAACATGTTGGAAAACCACTAGTTACTGATAATCATGTTGGGAGTGTTGATGATGCCAAGATCACCCAAACAACCCGTAAGCCCAAGTACCCTTGCTGGATTTGTAAGGGTATCAATATTCTTAAGGATTGACCTGGTGTATCCAAGGTTATAGAAGAATGGTCTACATGCCCTCGCCAACCCATGTCGTCAGCCTCTGAACAACATGTTGATGACTTCCTGTCAACTAGTCAAGATACCATTGGGAAGAGGAAAAGTAGAGTCAAGTTCCCATGCATGTTATGCAAAGGAAGTCATCTAACTCACCTTTTCCCTCGTATGGATGAAGCCTCAAAATTACTGGAAGACATGATTGTTTCACAGCCTCAACTTCCAGCTTATTACCATAAGCTTTCTCTCAACCCCCCTGTAGTTTATGGAATGATCAATCTGGTCCCTTCGTCGGTCAATTTAGTTGATCATGTCATCAATATGGTCACGTCCTTAGTTGATCCAATTGACAAAGTGTTTGATCTGAGCCCATCCTCGATTAATCCCACTCTCACGCCAAAGAGTGAAACCCAAGCGGTCGATCCCTTTCCATCTGTCGACCCCATTCTCCTCTTGGAGAATGCAACCCAAGTGGTCGATATGATCTCGTCACTGGTCGATCCTACTCTCCCACTAGAGATTAAACCTGATACTTCCCATGTTTTTCCCATTGATACAGAATCTATCGTGCTGGGGGGAATTCCTCCTTCTCCCGTGGAACCTCCTCCTAGTAATGAGGCCATCCTTTTTTATTGGGGTGAACTTACTAGACCTCATCTTCCCTCTCATATTCCTTTCAATATTATAGTATAGGTTTGTGGTCGGGACGTTCCTCAGATTCTGATAGGAAAAGTTTCATCTGTTAGTATTTTTCCTCTATTGATTGGCAAGCTTTGGGTTATCCTCAGCTTGTGCCAGTTACGCAGAATCTGTTAGATTTTAACAGAACAACTAGTCACCCTTTAGGATTCCTTCCTCAGATTCCTGTAACTTTGGGAGGGAAAATTGTCTTTATTGATGTCATGGTAGTCCAAGACCCCTCATATTTCAATTTAATCCTTGGGAGAGACTATGTCTATGCCATTAAAGCTATTTTGTCCACTCTTTTCCATGTGATATCCTTCCCACACGATGGAATAATTGTGACTATTGATCAACTTCCGTTCGTTGGCCCTGACTTGACCATCAACTCAATGACCTCCCTAAACAGTTCATATATGCAATCAATATAACCCCCACCATAGGTCAATTATGTGGTGTTGTCTCCCATGCCTTTAGTTGTCGATGCAGATGAGCCTCTTACTGTAATATCACTCCCTTATGACTTGGATCCGATAGTTGACATCTTAATCTCTTTGGTAGGGCTGTTGGAGCATGATCTCCTTACCCCTATTGCAACCCTCGACATGTGTTCCTTCCAAATTGTGTTTCTTCCGTCAAGTGAAGATCTCTTGGAGTCCATGACCGAATTTTGTCCCTTGACATCATGTTCTTCTAGAGCATTGTCCTCTTGGAATCCGTGATCAAGAAGTGGATCTTTGAGCATGGTTTTCTGATTTCAAGCTCATTAAAAAATGAAACAAGCTTTGAGCATGGTTTTCTGATTTCAAGCTCATTAAAAAATGAAACCATCTTTGAGCATAGTTTTATGATTTCAATCTCATTAAAAAATGAGACCAGATTTGAGCATGGTTTTCTTATTTCAAGGTCATTTAAAAAATGAAACTAGCTTTGAGCATGGTTTTCTAATTTCAATCTCATTAAAAAATGAAACCATTTGTGAGGATAGTTTTGTGTCTCTGTAGAAACCTTGTTAAAAAATGAGATAGAGCTTATGAGCATAGTTCTTGTTTCTATGTCAAGCTCATTAAAAAATGAAACAGAGGTTTGGGGATTGAACCTAGATTCGCGAGCATAGGTTTTCTTTTTTGTAGCAAGCTCATTAAAAAATGAAATATATTTCCCCCAGTACTTCGTTACATGTAGTATTTGAAGCTTCCTTTCATCTTCTTGTGTTTTTAGATGAAATGAAGCTTGGGGGGGAATTATTACAGCCTCTGGACTTCTTACTAGAGTTAAAGCCACTAGTTTCTTAAGATGGGGGCTAAGTATCAACCATCCCTGTGTTATGTGTTGGGAACTCCAAGCATATTTTTCTCTGGTTCAAGCTTGTGTAAAAATGAAACCACCTACCTCAAGCATAGTTTCCTTTGGCTCAATATTGTGTAAAAATGAAACCAGGTACAAGCATAGTTTTGTTTAGTTTTAAGCTTGTGTAAAAATAAAATATATCC
>CBVK0103587138.1:0-12205 GCA_900067695.1 Picea abies
TATATTGTGTGAATATTGATGTGATTGATTTATAAATGATTCAAATGTTTGTCTAATACATAATTAGTCAATGCATCTGTTAATGTATTTAGACATCTAGGAATATGTTGATATTCAATGTAATCAAAATAATGTTCCAAGAGGCGAATTCGAAAATACACCCGTAACAAAGCAGGACTTCGAATAGTGTAGACATTACTTAACTGTAGTACTACAAGCTGTGAATTGAGTCACACAACCAAATGACGAATTTCGAGCGAGATAGCATCACCCAATAATTCAATAACGGAACTATACTCTGCAATGTTTTTGGTCTCACAGCCGAGACACACACCTCGTAAAGAGACAAGTTCATTTGTAGGGGTGTAAATTTCCCATGTAGCAGAAGCAAGGTTCCGAGTACTACGACTAGCACCATCAGTGAAGCCAATATAGGGTAGCAAAGACTCTGACATCTGGAAATCAAACACAACGTCACATAAGGGTAGAGACCAGATAATGACAAAATCAAGCTATAGTAACAGACAAAAAGTATGATACAATAAAAATACAAGTACTTGTGCACAGATGAGTTTATGCATAGTACTTCTTCAAGTATAACCCATTTCTGGGTTCACTCAAAGGGATACCATCGTAATATACTAACTCATAAGCTCCTTTTTCCAAAACTCATCGAACGATATAAGGACCTCGCCACATGGATTCGAATTTCCCAGCTCCTAACATATCTCGATCTTGTTCATAGAGAAGAACAAGATCACCTTCGGAGAAAATGCGAGGCTTGACATACTTGTCGTATTGGGCCTTGACACGCTTTTTCTGAGCTTCTACGAGTAGGGTGGAATCGCATCGAGTTTCATCCAATCGCATAAGATACAATAGATGTTCTTCCTCAGCATAAGTGTTGGGTAGGAGTTCAACATCTAGTTTTAAAGATGGTATCTCGCATTCGATAGGGAGAATGGCTTCCACACCATAGACTAACTGAAAAGGTGTAAACCCAGTAGCAGACTTGATGGATGTCCGGTACGCCAACAATGCCGAAAACAACATTGTTTGCCAACTTTTTTTATGAATCCCTATCATTCATCGGAGCATATTTATGAGAACTTTGTTAATTACTTCGACTTGGCCATTGGCCTGTGGATAATAAGGCGTTGAGTTATCATGGCGAAGACCCAACTTTTCAGTAAGTTTGGACATCATAAAATTCCTAAAGTGGCTACTGTGATCGGTGACGATAGCTTGGGGAACACCAAAACGAGCTATGACGTGATTAAAAATGAATAATGTTGTGATCTTTCCAATGTTGTCAAATGTCGGCATCGCCTCGACCCATTTCATAAAGTAATCAATGGCTACAATAATGTAACCACGCCCCCTGTCCGAGTGAGGGTGACATGTCATGAAATCGATGCCCTGTTTCACAAAGGGACCAACTAAGACCACAAGATGAAGAGGAGCAGGATGTGACCGAATCTTATTATTATAGGTCTTGCAAGCATGGCACTTATGAACGGCAATGATGCAGTCGTTAAACAAAGAAGGCCAAAAATACCCTGTGCGTAAGATCTTCTGGGTAGTAGCATACCTAGACATATGACCACCACATGCTCCAGAATAACAGTCATTCAGAGCTTTCTCAGCTTCGTCAAATGTTAGGCAACGTCAAAAAACAGAGTTAATCCCCCGATGATAAAGAGTATTCCTGAGGATAATGTATTGACGAGCTTGATAGTGTATGCGACGTCGGTCAGTACTAGACAAAGTTGGCCGAAAAGTCTAGGTTTGGAGATATATAATGATATCCCCATACCAAATATCATCAGTGCTGATAAGGAAAAGAGATTCATTGGGTAATGAATCCACTGCTACATTTTCCGTTGCATAATGGGGAAAATCACATATCAACTTAGCAAAAACTAAGGACTTCTTGGGCTTGGTGCGTTCAAATTCCAAGTCAAACTCTTGGAGTATCACAATCCATTTGGAGTATTTTCCCCCTAGCAATTGATGTATCAAAATGTGTTGCATAGGGTTGCAATGAGAAATCACCGTAGTCTTGCGTGAGAGGATATAGTGCCGAAAGCGTTGGACGGCTTGGACGGAAGCCAAGGCCAGTTTCTTGACATGTTGATACTTGATTTTAGTCGGCGTGAGACTTCGACTCAAGTAGTAAATAACATGTTCGTCATGAGCATAATCCTCTTGGACGAGAACCATGCCAATAGTGTAATCCAAGGTAGCAAGGTAAAGGAAATAATCGTGATTGTAATCAAGGGGAAAGAGAAGCAGAGCACATGTTAGGGACAATTTCAAAGATTCAAAAGCATTGTTGGCAATGGTATCCCAGACGAACTCTGAATCCTTTTTTAATAGCCGCGTAAATCCACGAGTTATCTCGGCATAATTTGGGATAAAACGACAAAGAAAGTTTTCTTTCCCTTGCAAACTTTGCAACTGACGAAGTGTAGAAGGAGGAGGGAGATTAAGAATCGCCTCAACCTTTAAAGGATCCACCCAGATCCCTTGATGCGAAACGATAAAACCTAGAAGATAGCCGGATTCCACACAGAAAACGCACTTATGAGGATTTAAACGTATATGGTAGAACCAACAGCGAATGAAAATGGCTCGGAGGTGGGTTGGGTGATCAACTTAGCGCATAGAATGAGAAGGTAAATCGTCCAAATATGGTTGAACAATGTGCTTGATATCATGAAAAGCATAAGACATAGCGCGTTGAAAAGTTGCGCCAGCGTTCTTAAGACCGAAAGGAAGTTTCCAATAGGCAAAAGTACCCCAAGGACAAATAAAAGCAGTCTTATGTTGATCCTCGGGAACAATGTTAATTTGATTATATCCGAAGAAACCATGCATGAGAGAGGAGATTTCACTTCCAGCGCAGTCATCGATAATCTGATCGACGAAAGGGGTAGGAAAGTTGTCTTTTGGACAAGCTTTGTTGATATCCATATAATCCACACATACATGAATTGTACCTTGTTTCTTGTCAATCGGGACAAGATTGGAAACCCAGTCGGTGAGAGCCATCGGATAAATAAAGCCGGCTTTCAGAATTTTCTAGACTTCGAGTTTTATAGCAGCCGCTTTATGTGGGTGAACTGGACAAAGGCATTGTCGGATGGGTTTAGTGTCAGGATATGTCTTTATCTCATGTATCACAATCGCAGGGTCGATACCCGGCATTTCTTCATAACTCCAGGCGAATATGTCACAAAATTCTTTGAAAAGGGACGTATAGGTGACTATTTCATCAAGGGAACACGAAGCTCCAATATGGACATTTTCAACAATTCCAGGTTTAATGGATATGTCAATGGGAATCATGGGTGAGATATTACTTAAGTTCCCTTCGGAAAACACATCGTGTGCAGACTCAGGAATAGTCAAAATGACAACAACGGTCGACGGAGTTGAAATCCGTTGGTAGTTCTCGAGAGTATGTTGTTGTAGAAAGAGGATGGAATGATGATGCCCATCGTCCCAAGGGGTGTCCTCCATGATGGACATGATCATCTCGTCAGTGGGAAAAATAACACGAAAAGGATCAGGAGACAACTCATCAAGAGAAGGGGTAGAAGGTGTTGTTGATTGAATGGCCTGATAGGCGGATTCAACTGGACTTAATGGCATTTCGTCGCCGAAACGAAGATGATCTCCAGGGTTAGGGACTATCCAGGGGTCATGAGATGAAGGAAGTTCATGAGGCAAGGTGGAGATCATGTTGATGGAAGAACCAGATGAGCGTGGAACATCGAGCGGTGGAATGGGGAAAGTACCCATTAACGAAGAGTCCTTGAGAAGGCCTACACCGACGTTCTCATAACCCAGTGGGGTTTTAGAAATAAATGGTACGTTGCCAGTATGGGTATCGGAATTGAAGAAGGCTAGTTGATCAATGGTGACAACCTTACCTTGATGTGGGAAATGTACCACATGGAAAAGGGTCGACACAACTGCGTGCATGGAATCGATCCAATTGCGACCAAGCAGAAGATTATAATCAAGGGGAGCATCGAAGACTTCCACTTCAACTTGGACTGTTTTTCCTTCTAATGTGATGGGCTATGAAGGAAGAACACCGTAGGGATTAAAACCGGATCCATTGAAGGCTTTAAGAGTGTTCTGGGACTCTTTCAAAGAAGGAGAGCCAATGGCTTTCCAGCAAGTGAGAGACATGACACACGTCGAGGCACCCTCATCGATAACGGTTCGACAAATGTTTTTGTCAGAGACAACCACTTGGATCTGGAATGCAAGTTGATGGGGTAACCTTGGAATGTGATCTTCCAAGTCAAAGATTATTAAATTTGTATCCATCGAATCAATTCCACCGATAGCTTTCAACAGTGCCTTTCGTTGTGTGGGACCAGTTTGAAGGACTTCAAGGGCTGACATCACAGAAGGTGCTTGGGCCAGATCTTCAACAATGTTGTAGTTCTATGTGGCACGAGCATGAGGATTGAAAGTCGATTTCCGAACGACGCCCTTTGGGGGGGGTCGCAGAACTGTGTTGAGGCTCGGTCGTTCAAGATGAAGAGGATCGTTGGTAGGTGGAGGCATGGGAGAGGGTTGTACCAAGGAAGGGGGCAAATCATCAACCTTCTCCTTAGAGGGAGAATAATCTTTAGCTCAAGTAGTGAGTGCAACATTGTTCTTCTTAGAATCACCAGTACACATCAAAACATAGGAAGTGGTAGAAGATGAGGGTTGGTCATGGATGACCAACTAAGCCTGTTGTTGAGATGGGAAGGGTTGGGACAAGATAGCTGGTGCAGGTAGTTTTGGAGCTCCTTGAAGGAACTTAGTGACCTCGGCACATCATGGAAAATCCTTTGTGTAGTGATCATTGCCACAGATAAGACAACGGTATCATGCTTTGTTCTTATCCCGATCTTCAACAGGGGTAGATTTGGTTTGCTCTATTAGAGAATTATTTTTTCCCTCCTTATTCTTACCTCTCCCCTTTTTAGATTTGTTTTTACTGCCTGGCGTAGATTGGACAGAATTTACCTCATAAGTCTTGCCGGCGGGAGGGGCAGGAGACGGAGCATTTTGAACATTATAAGAAGTAGATTTAGGGTTTGTGCTTGAAGCAGAATGTGATTGGGTTTGGGCAGTACCAATCACACCATCAGTTGCATGCGAGGCAGTTGGAGTAGTTGAAGTGTTGGAAGTATTAGGACGAGGTAAGTCAAGTAGTAAATCGTAAAGGGTTCCCGTTTGTGAATAAACGAGGTCAAGATACTGGGAATGACTTATAGCCTGCTCTTTTGTGACTACGCCACCCATGGCAATGTCTTTACCTATGTCGTTCACAAATGATTTTGTGAACCACTCTGCCAGCAACTGATCGGGGAGCTCAAGTTTAATGAGACGTCATCTCCTTCGCCACTCATGGATGTGATCAGATATATGAGTGCCTTTGTTCTATTTTAAGGAAGTCAAAATCTCAGTCCTGGTATCATAACGGATCGGTAACTGGTAATGCATAAGGAAAGCCATGGCTAGGGTGTTGAAATCAGAGAAGAAACCTCATGGAAATTCAATATACCACTTCATAGCAGAACCTGTGAGGGTTCGTTGAAAAAGATGTAAATGAATAGAGTCATCCATCAATGAGTTGGATGAACACCATTGGTGAAAAGTCATAACATGATTGTTTGGGTCCTCTCCCACTTTGTCGTCGAATTTAGGAATGTCTGATGGAAGCTTGGATGGAATAACAGGACATTGGGGAGAGTGACGAATACGATCATTTAAAATCCTTAACAAATCTGGCAAATCCAAAGTGGCGAGAAAGGGTAACTGTCAATTCACCTGCGGGTACTGGTGGCTTTGGGGAGGAAACCCTGTCGGCAAACTAGTAGGACCATAAGCATTATGCATATAATGTGAAGACCCAGGCATATTCGGTGGTGGTTGGATAGGATAGTAGCTCATCGGATTATACCCTAGAACAGGGGTTTGAGTTTGAGAATTTTCCCCCCAAATGGGATTAAACGAACCTGGATATGGTTGGCCCATACTAGGGGGTGTTACAGACGCAGCTAGAAACTACTACCCCCCAGTCGATTGAGGAGGATTTTGTATCAACTGATTCCAATACTGGGCCAAGGACGGAGGTTTGTTTTTCCCATAAGGTGGGGTTTCCCCTCCCATTGAAGGTGGTGTACCAATTGAGGGCAATGTTCCAATTGGCATTTTCCAACTGAGAGGAGGTTGAGTTATACTACCTTGATGAAATTGTCCACCAATCGGAATCTGGTAATTTGGAGTGAATGACGGAATAGTGCCACTAGGATTAGGATTGCTAGTAGAAGACAAAGAAGGTCCTCCAAAAGGAAATTGAGGGAGTGTTGGAACAAAATCGGGAAGACAGTGCCTAGAAGAAGAAGGACCACTAGGAGAGCCGGATGGAGTTTGCACAGGAGTAGGAATAGAAGCATTCAACGCATGGTATCCAAGTGGTAGTGTCGGAGCGATGTTGGGTATTCGCGGTGTGTTGATAGGAGAAAGACTAACCGCAGTAAACCCGATTGGAACACTCGAAGTAGCTGTGAGATGGGCCATTTCAGCAGGGACAGTAAAATGATAAGCGGTAGTCACCGGTACTATCTCTATACCAGAGATTTCAGAAATCATAGGTGGGTTGATCTCGAAAATCACAGGTGAACCTGGACCAAAAAGGTCCCTTTGAAAAACGCCCGTAGACCAAAAAGGATCTTGGTCCCCAGGTCCAGACGAAGATCTAGAATATACAACAATTAATTCTCTGGAAGATTTTGCTCACATAAAACGTCTCTCGGAATCAGGGTGAAGTCGAAAGTCCTCTCGAGTATTTGTAATTCAAAAATTTTCTAGAGAGTCAGTTCATTCCAATTTCGGTGTGGTGACGACTGAGACTTCACTCTATTGAGGAGAGCCTCCAGGTGTGCCTATGGGCAAGGGTTGAGAACCTTCCAGATGCTCTGGAGATAAACCCTGCATTCTATGTGAATGACGCGGAGGAGCTATTGTAAACGAGTGAAAAAATTCGCAAAGAAAATCCTATGGTCAGCTTCGAGAAACAAACAACAAGCGCTAGTAAACAAAATCTAGGAAGCAACACCAAGCAAACAAGACCTTCTAATTTTGAAGCCACTAGTTGGTGATGAAATCCAACATCACAACAACGAGACGATAAGGGGCTGGGCTAGGATGGAAAAGTTACGTTGACGACCTTCTTAACGGACTTACACCCTGGTGCAAGCTCCCACACATAATCGTGGGTATACCCTCCAAGGAGCCCAAGTGAGTTTGGTCAACGTCAATTCCAGGTACCGTGAAGAATTTCCCCTCCACAGTCACCTCGGGTAAGAACTTAGAAAGATAGGCCACTAAGGTCACCACCAACAACAATAAATCCTGGGGGAACAATCAATAGTCCAATCCACACGCAAGGGCAGGGTATCTAGCCCGAAATCAACTCAAAAGGCTTCCACTCATCATTGTGGGTATACCTTCGAGTGATCCCCGTAATACGTGCAATCTCTACACTGATATCAACAAAGCAGGGTGAGTAACTTTGCCAATATCAATGTGACCTTGTGCTTGACCCTTGTGTGAGAAGGGCTTCCCAGGACAAGATGTTGCAAATGGAATTTAACACTTCCTAACACAATATGCTATTGTGTGTTTTGTTCTTTTGGAGAGTGTATCTCTCTTCCTACTCCAAAGCGCTAGCCTAGCTAAATGTTGGTGTAATAGAGCCCTAGTAAAGAGTTACTAGATAAATTTTACAATTGCGCAGTGTTATTAAGAGCTCTTGTTTACTCAAAGGAAACGGAGATGAAACTTATGTTGTATGACTCCAAACAATGCATGGATGAGAATGAAATGTATCACTTTTCGTTCAATGAATCCTATATATGGGAGGGAAAGAGAAAGTTTTCCAGATCAACCTTGAACTATAATACAAAATTTCCTTTAAAATGCAAATGCAACAAATCATGCATCAATAACAATTCTCTATTGTGTCTTTGCAATAATTTCAACAATTGATTTTCATTGTTTTCGAAGATGAAAAAGATTTTTTGAAAGAAAAACGTTTGTTCACTTTTCAAAAAGGGCCCACACTATGATAGCGAGAGTACAGAAAATCAAAAGCCAATGAACAAGCAATGATAAAAACCCAATCCACTCTTTCAATGAAAAAAAAAATAAAAAGCAAACCAATAAAGTCTTTTCAATTGCATAAGAAAAATGATCTTTCAAACAATAAGAAAATGATAAAGACCAAGAAAACTCAACTTTCAACTGATCACCGGTCCTTAACTAATCAAACACACTCAGACTCCGAAATCAGAGAGTATGGTGTTGCCAAGAAAAGTCAAGAAACGAAATTCAAGACAAAAGTGACAAGAAGAGCCTTGAAATCCTAAGACTGTTCATGCACACAAACGAAGACAAGAAAGACATCAATCAATGGTCCAAGAAACTTTTATGAGGTACCTAGACTGATCTGGGCAGTTGAAGATGCCAAAACTCAAATCCAAATTTTTGAAAAAATGAGTTCGCAGGCTGGAAATACTACACAGTGCAAGAATTAGGGATTCTCGCAGGTGACCCTTTAGCAGAGTGCGAGAACCTCACACTGAACCTAAAGGCAGAAAGAAAACTCTATGGATTCTCACATGCTACAATGAAGTGTTGTGCGAGAATGTCTGAACATAGTCAATTTTTTGGATAATGAAACAAAATTTGAAAAGGCCTCTGGACCCAGAGGGTCTATCAGGATATCCTGAAGACTCAGAGATTGATAGGAAAGGAGAAAAGTAAAACAAGAGAAAATGGCCACAGAAAAACACCAAAAGCCATCAATAAAATGGGATTGATCCCCAGTGGAGTCGCCAATTTTGTTATTGGACTAATCAGTAGGTGCAGACACTAACAGATCTCCCTAGATCCACCTGGATCTAGAACAAAACAGGACAGGACATGACTCTTTCCCTAAGTTTTGACCATTGAATCAACTAGTAGGAAGGAACAAGTAACATACCTTTATATCGCTTCCTAGGGTCTCTGTTGCTCCCACTTCACTTCAGTGCTCTCGTGAAGTCAATACCAAAACAACACAAACCAACCAAAGTGAAGATAGCAAAATATATTCAACAATCAACCTATGTGTATGATCAAGGAATTACACAATAAAGTGAGAGTAGCTTTATGGGAAAGGGACATGCCACTGTATCATATTGATTGAAAGTAAAGATTACAACCTGATAGCCTTGATGTCGCAAGATTCCTTTCGATGGCTCTTGGCTCCAACACACACACTTACTCAATCCTTGTATGAAGAAGATCAAATCCTCTTGATAGAATTGTTAGAGTCTCCAAGCTGTTGTTCAAGCTAAATCCTTCACACAATTCTTTCACCAATTCTCCAATGAATCTTGCTAAGAATGATCCCACAATATCAGGGAATCCAGTACTAGGATAACCATTCGAATGCCAACCCATCCTTCTAGAAGATTCCCTTCTAGAAACATCGAGATTTCATCTTTTTCCATGCTTTAGGAAGAGTTTGCACCCTAGCTATTCAACACAATGCAAGAAGTTTGCACCCTAGCTATTCAACACAATGCAAGAAGTTTGCACCCTGGCTTAAGGCAGCCTGCGAGAATCAGGCATTCTTGCACCCAAATATATTAGCAGCCTGCGAACCTTCTTCAAAAATGAGTTTTCTGGGAAGAGATGAAAGTAACTTTTCTCAAGAGAAAGTTCTTATGAAGAGCCTGAGTACACCATCATCAAAACATCATCACAACGACCAAAATCATGGGTAACAAGGGGTGGTTGTAGGACTCAAGTGTTTGCAACCTTAGATGGGACTCAGATCTGTGGTTGTACTACTTAATAAAGAACTTAGCACCATCAGTTCCTCAATATACAGTCAATAACCACTTCGCTTATAAGACAGAACTTCGCAGCATTAACACTGATCCAATGTATTTAAGCACTTATCATAAGTAAACAAGTCAGATATGGTAGATCAAGAACCGAGCATATCCCTGTATATCATATCTATCATTCTACCTATCATTAGCACTAAGCATAAGCAGATCTATCTAAACATATCAGAGAACTTAGCATATAACATATGAACACATCAAGACAAATCACAAAGCACATAACAGTGTTTACATGGTTCACCCCCACCCTGGGGCTACGTCCACCAACTCTTCTTCTTTAATTTATTCAGCTAATAGGTTACAAGCACAAAGACATCAAAAACCTTAATACGCACAGGATAGAATATCTAGGTAGCTCGCTAGATCCTTCTTCCTTGTGCTACAGCACTAAGCTCTCCACAATCCGCTACAAGGATCTGCACTTAGCTCTGCAAGTCTCTTACAATAATGCACAAATCACTTTCAGACTCTACTCGCACTTAGAATGCATTCACATCACATATATGCACTATTCTCTTCAATTACTACCAAATTACATTTCCTATCCTTCTATTTATACATACAAAATAGGCCTAAACATGGGTAAACCCATGGGCTGACATCCCACTCCCGTTACATATTCCCAAAAAAAATAAAAGGGGCCCAAAAGGGGGCCGATATCCCATTATCTCCGCTTCATCTTGCGCTCCTCCTTCGACAAGCTGTCAAAGTCTCAAAATAGGTCAACATGACCAAGAAACTCCCAAAACTTGGTCAAGGGCCAACAGGCCCCCAACACTCATCTGTGACTCATCTTGAGTCACTCTAGTCTGATCAGTTTGGCTTTGAATGCCTTGAGCTTGGCCTGAGTTGCTTCAACTTGTTGCTCTGTTGTGGCCTCTTGTCTTGTGAACTCCTAGATTACTGCGTCATTCATTGGCCCTTCTAGGCGTTGTTATGTTGTGATGACGAGATGTTCTAGTTATGCTTCTTGGTTCTCCACCTCTGTAAACAGCTGGCATGCCTTATCTTGCATAGGTTGAAGTTTTTGAGTGACTTCCATCACTTTTCTTTGAAGCATATGGATCTTCTATTGAGTTGTGCATTTTTCATGAGACCTCTTCATTCTATCTACAGTTAACAAGGCCTTAAGCTGCGCCTGTAGTGTATCTGCATGTTGCTTTTCTTCTTGGAGCTGCGACTCCAACGCCTATAAATCTGGGTTCTCAGTGAGGTTCTCGTATGTTTGGGCACTTCGGTTACTCACCTACTTGCACTCCAAAGCAAGAGATTTTAATCTTTCAACTGTGCTACGGGAAGTTGCTTCTCGCTAGTCCCTTATGTCTTGAGGGGTCTCGGGCACAATGCGGAGCTCCAAGTCTACTATGCATTGTTGGGGCTGCTGGATTATTTCCTCGAGTTGTTCCATCTACTGGGGAACTCTCTCTTCAACCTTTACTTCGATGACTGTCACAGAGCAAAGTGCTCTATGAACCATTTCCTTAACTTCTAGTTGCTCGACAAGCAACTGTTCCTAGCTTTGTTGTAACTGTAATTTTTCTTCATCCCACTTCACTTGCAGAGCTAGATTTTCCCATTCTGCAGCACTGTGTTTCTCCTTTAGGTCTTTCTGTACTTGTGCTAAATCTTGGGTGGCTTGTGATGTCTCTTCCTGAGCTCATCAAAGGCGAGCTTCGACTCTATCAGTAATGCGGTGTAGTTGTGTTGGCTCATCAACTAGTTCTGATGATCCTACCAACAGAGTGCAGTGGAAACTGCGCAGTTGTACTGTATGGCATGTTGCACCCCTTGGAGATCGTCCTTAATCTGACTGAACACCTCCTCTTACATAGCTTCCTGTTTCTCTTCTATCTCCAGCGAAGCATCCTTCAGTGCTACGACGATGAAATCGAAGTCATCTGAGGTGAGGGTGGTCTCAAATTTGGTCCTGGTTGCTTTCATTTTCTTCCTTGAAGAAGGTTTCGGACTAGAAACCTTCCTTTTCTTTGAGGGGTCCTCCTTGTCTCTAGGCGGCATAACTTCGCCTTGCTTCTGTTCCACTTCTGCGCCATCTATCTCTCTGCCATCTCCTCCTTTCTCTGTTGACATAGAAGCGGTTTTCACAAATGCATTGTCTAAATCATGGACCTCTTCGGTCTTCTTTGTCTTTCTAGGTACGGGTATATCTGTCGCAGTTTCTCAACTATCAACATCAGATATCTCCATAGGTGTTATCCACATTTTTGGTT
>CBVK0103587145.1:0-12123 GCA_900067695.1 Picea abies
CAACAACAAATCTGAATAAGGCACGCTAAGAGGCATGAAAGCCCTAGCCAGGGCCAAGTAACAATCCTTCTCTCACTTAATATTAGGGGAGTTGGAGGGGGCTCTAAGTTAGCCTCCCTCAACAGATTACTTTCGAGAACTTCACGTGAGATTCTGGTTTTCCAAGAAACCCTGGTAGAGGAAAGGAAAGTTAGAGCCCTTTTGACAACCTTACTTCCTAACTCGCTGGTTTGTGTAGTCAGCTCTGTAGGTAGATCTGGGGGTCTCTGTGTGGCTTGGGATCCTGACAAATTTAATATCTTTCCATTTATAAGTTGTGGTGGCATTCTTATGACAGGTACAATTCTTGAGGGTAATCGACAGGTCACCTTCCTAAACTATTACGGGTCATGCACTGAGCGCAAATATTTTTGGAACAAGATTGTTAATGATGGCCTACTAACTTACAATAACATGATAGTCATTGGTGATATAATTTTCACGGTCATTGCTGGAGAGGTGTGGGGTGGAAAATCACGTCTAGACCCTCTAGTGAGGTATTTCAAGGGTATTTTCCAAGAAAACAGTTTAGTCGACATCTTATCAATAGACATATTTCCGACTTGGCGTAATGGCAGAGGTGGGAAAGATGGAATAGAAAAAAGACTGGATTGGATTTATATGTCTAAAGACTTGATTTCTACTTCTGGGAGACACAGGTTGTGGGTAGCTTACCCCTATATCTCAGACCATGCGCCTGTGCTACTCCAGTTCGACAATTGTCAACAAAAATCATCTTACCCTTTCAAGCTAAATACCATATGGTTGGGGGAAAGGGGGTTCAACAATTTAGTGGAAGAGGTTTGGAACTCCCTAGAATTCATGGACGAATCCTTAGCCTAATGAAGACTTGTGTGGAAATTGAAAAATCTAAAACACAGAGTGACAACTTGGGAAAAAGAGAAAAGAAGACTGAAACAAATGAATCTTAGTAAAATAGAGGAGGACCTTGAGGTCTATTATCACTCAAAATCACAAAGGACTGACTCGACCGATATAGATCTCCACATCAAAGGATTAGAGGAAGAACGTACCAAATTCCTTATGGAGGGAGAGGAATCATGGAGACAAAAGAGCAGGGAAAATTGGTTACAGAAGGGAGACCAGAGTACCAAATTCTTCCACCATTTCACTAGCCATGGGAGAAATCGGAAAACTATTTGGGAGATCCACAATGATAACGACACTTCTCACACAGGACAGGAGGCCCTTATATCTGAAGTGGTGAGAAACTTAAAAAATTTCTAAGTAGACACAGGCTAGAGCTCAATTGTTGAGCAAGTAAGTATAGTCCAACAGTTTCCCTGATTAATAGATGAGAATGACAATCAATTACTTGAAAGACCCTGTACCAAAATAGAAATCCTAGATGTCCTTAAGGGATTTGCCAAGGACAAAAGTTTGGGGCCGGATGGGTGGATGGTAGAATTCTTTTTCTATTACTTTGACCTGGTAGGGGATGACCTTCTAGAGGTGGTGGAGGAATCAAGGAGAGGTGGAACGATAAGTAGGTCTATAAACTCGACCTTTCTAGTACTCATTCCAAAAGTGAGAAAGCCCACTAACTTTGGAAATTTTAGACCTATATCGCTTTGTAATTTGGTTTACAAAATCATTGCAAAACTCATTTGAAACAGGATAAAACCGATACTTTCGAGGTCGCTCTCTGGGGAGAAAGATGGGGTTCTTAAAGGGAAGACAGATACTGGATGCGGTGGGTACAACTTAGGAATGTCTCCACAACATCAAAGTAAAGAAATTGAAGGTCGTTATACTAAAGTTGGACCGACATAAGGCATACGACTATGTTAACTGGGATTTTTTGTGGATGATCCTTCTCCGATCGGGCTTCAGACTCTTGCTCACAAATTGGATTATGAATTGTGTTAGCTTAACAACCTTTGCAG
The DNA here is from genome assembly GCA_900067695.1 of Picea abies. Taxonomy (NCBI): domain Eukaryota; kingdom Viridiplantae; phylum Streptophyta; class Pinopsida; order Pinales; family Pinaceae; genus Picea; species Picea abies. Next base: position 1,947 of record CBVK0103587145.1, read on the forward strand.
TCCTGATCAATGGTGGGACTAATCCATTTTTCCAGAGTAGGAAAGGACTAAGACAAGGTTGCCCCTTATCCCCGCCGCTCTTTGTCTTAGTGATGGAAGGTCTTATTCTATTACTCAAGCAAGCATAGTAAAAAAAGAAACTTTCAAGAGTCAAGGTTTTGAGGTTGGTTAAGATTCTCAATTTATTTTTTGTGGACAATGTCCTTATCATGACTAAATATTGTGTACAAGAATGGAAGGAAATCGACTACATATTGACTAGTTTCTGTAGCACTTCGGGCCTGAACATAAACCTACTCAAGTCAACCTTACATTACTCAGGGGTTCAGGAGGAGGATTTAGCTCCTTACAAGGTAATCTTCCCTTACAAATTTGCGAATTTATCTACAGGTTTTAGGTATCTGGAGATGTTAAAGTGTTAGTGTAATGAAGTGATTAACTTAATCAATAAAAAAATAAAGTTTACTTAATTAATAAAAATAAATTCGACTTAATTTAAAAACAATAATAAATAAAATAGGTTTAATTAAAAAACAACAGTAATAAAAATATATAATATAAAATTAAATTAAATAAAAATTAAAAAAATTAGAGGTTAAACAATTGGATCTTTCGATGTTTGATAGATTTAGGTTTAACATATATCTATAGTAGCTTAATCTCTATCTTGAGACATGGGGACATAGAAAAACTTAAAAAGGAGGACAAAAATATTACTAGGAGAAATAAAATTAAAATGATTACATTATATCACTATCACTGTGATACATTTAAAACGATTAAATTATATCACCATCATGTTATCATGGATCTTACTTGTATTTTTGTCAAGTTATAGTTTAATTGTTCTAAGTTTTCAATTTTTTTCAACAACATTTTATGTTTAATTTTATCTAAAATTGGACGAGAATTTATTGGATTTGTAGTTAATTTTGTATAATCCCAATGCCTCAAAAAATTTTGAACCCGTTAAATTTATTTATAAATTCAAAAATACAATTTAAATAACAAAAAAATTGTAATTTCATGAAAATTTATTTCCCACTCAAGAATGACAAGATGGAAAGTGGACATTGACCCCCTTGATTTGATTTCTAAATCTCTTTTCCTGTTTCGACCTTTTCTCTTGTGTTTTGTTAAGTGGGTAAAGGAGGGTGTTTTGTTTTGATGGAAGGATTATTCAGTTGTGTGATACAAGAGACACACCCTCATATTGGCCAAGTAATAAAGACTTTGAATGAGCCATTTCAAGGATCATGAAAAGAAAATGATCCAAATTGTAAACCACAAAGAATCATCTTCAACTAGCAATCCAAAGCCAAGCCTATCTCTTGGTGTCCTCAAATAAGTCATGTACACCATGATTTCTTGTGGGATGTTTACATGGATCGTCATAACTTAAGTGAAGAGAAACTAAAAAGTGCCTTGAATTAAATATCAAGGAAGATGAACATGCCATAGCTATGGAATAGATAATATCCTTTCTACAAATATAAGTCATCTCTCTGTGTCGCTATCATTGGAACCATCTTTCATCAAAGTTTTATTAGATAGAACTAGTCATTTATAGTCTGTTAATTTTCATACCCTAAGCTAAGTTATTTTGGATATGTTCTCCTGCTCTAGATCTTGTTCCTCTTACATAATTTTATTTCATAATTAGTTATATTTGTTATATTGATTTGGATGTATTATTCTACTCTAGATCTTTAAGCATAATTAAATAGTGTATTTTATAATTAATTATATCTATCATTAGTTAAATTTGGGGAATGAGTAGATTACACTATTTATTTGTACATCAGATTAGTCAAAATGTCAATTCATAAATTGTGACGATGAATCCAAACGAATATCACCAAAAAAAAAACTTTCAAAGTACTATTACTAAATTTCACATTGAAACTTTCAAAATATTACGTCATTTTTAAAATTGTTTAATTTCATTTAAAATAAAAAGCTCACACACATACATATATCATTTTTAATCACATAAATTATTAAACCACTTAAGTTTTAATTATATGACTTATCAAAGCATCCATCCACACATATAAAATTTAAGTTGATAATAATATATCAATCATGGTAATAAATATGACCTCATTCATCTTAAATTTTGATATAATATTTTTATATTCTTTAACAAAGTTAAGTATGAGCACAATGTTTAAGATATTTTTTTAATAGTTTAGTAATTTTCATGTTTACATTCTTCATCAATATACACAATTACACAATGTATAGGAAAAGCATATGTTGGTCTCTAATTTGCATTTCATTTTCAAGTATGTAGTTGCATAATTTGGTTGGTTAATTCATACAATAATTTTTATAATTTACATGTTACAATTTAATTTTTTAATTTATGGTTCAATTTTTTTATATGTTTTACAAATTTTTTTTATTTAATAATAAATTTAATAATTATTATATTTAACTTTTCATTTATCATAATTATTTTCTTTATAAAAATTTTTATTTTTTATTTTTTTTTATAAAATAATATGACTTATCAAATCATAATAAAATAAATACATAGTATTTTTTTTATGATAAATAAAAATCAAATTATTTATACATATAAAAATAATGTTTAATTTAAGATAATAAACATATATCAATCATATTTTAAAACCACATTCTTTAATATAGTATTAACATTTTCAAAATACATCATACTTGTCATTAATATATTTAAAATCACTTTCTTTAATATAGTATTATCATTTTCAAAATACATCATCATTTTCAAAATACATCATACTTGTCATTAATATATAAATCGGAGGCCCTTCTATTTAATAGAGAAATATGTCTTTTAAGGAAGTATTAAAATTTTTATTTTATTTAACTAATAATTTTTACTTAATTAAATCTATTTTCATGAGGGAAGTATTATTTGTTAATATTCTCATTTATTCAATATTTTCAAAGTTGATAACATGCTCTTGTTATCATACATAATAAATTATAAACCAAATTTAATTATGATTAATAAAAAGTAATCACTATGGAATGTAGAAATTCGATACAAGTCACGCAAGATAAATGCCATAATGTGACATCATCAATGATAAACATCACAATCCAACATAACCCTTAAGGAATGTCTCAATATGACACAATTCTTGATGAATATCATGCAACATAATCATTGATAAACATAACATGTCGACATAAGTAAATCAAGATGAACATCGCAATAGATACCACCATATTATAAACATGTCAGTGTGACATAATATTGAAGCCAACCTCTCATTGTCATAATGTGACACAGACCTTGAGAAATGTAGCAACTTGACATAACTTAGTCAAGATGAATGTCACAATATGACATCATCATTGACAAACATCAAAGTGCAACATAACCCTTAAGGAATATTACAAGTGACATAATTCAGTATTGACAAGCATTGCAGACTGACACCACCCTTAAGGAACATTGAAATGCAATATAGATCTAGACGAATGTCACAATGCAACATAACCATTGATGAACATAACATGTCAACCAAGATGAACATCGCAATAGATACCACCATATTATAAACCTACCAGTGTCATAATGTGACATAATATTGAAGTCAACCTCTTAATGTCATAATGTGGCATAACCTTTGATGGATGCCACAATGCAACATAACCATTGATGAATGTAGCAATTCAACATAATCCAACGAGGATGAATGCCACTATGTGATATAACCATTTATGAATGTTGCAATCCTTAACAACCCTTGAGGGACATCATAATGCAATATAACCATTGATGAACATTGTAATGCAACATAACCATTGAGGAACATAGCAATTTGATGTAAGTCAACCATCATTAACCATGGTTAACTATAGTCACCATTGTCAACCAAAGTCAACCATAGTCATACATTGTCAACTATTGTTATCTATAGTCAAACATGGTTAACCATATTTAACCATGATCATTCATGGTAAACCAAACTCAACCTTACTCAAACATGGTTAAGCATAGTCAAACATCCCTAAACGTAAATTAATTGTGCACTCATTGACTTTGTTGTTTACCTATCCAATGGCCCAAATGCATAATCAAGTTATGAATGGGCTTTGAAATACATGGTCAACCAGTAATTTCCCTCCAAGTGAATTGGGGAGGAGTCAAAGTAGCACCAGTAATTGCACAATTGTTTCTTCCCTGCCAGCTCAGAAACGCTGCTTAGTTTGGCCTCCACAAAAGAACCCTAGTGTTACCTGTTGTTTACCTATCCAATGGCCCAAATGCATAATCAAGTTATGAATGGGCTTTGAAATACATGGTCAACCAGTAATTTCCCTCCAAGTGAATTGGGGAGGAGTCAAAGTAGCACCAGTAATTGCACAATTGTTTCTTCCCTGCCAGCTCAGAAACGCTGCTTAGTTTGGCCTCCACAAAAGAACCCTAGTGTTACCTCTCACCTTACCGTCCAACTTAATGCCAATGAGCCCGGCCCCCACAGAACATGCCCCATAGGGAATGGCTTCTAAGTGGGCTCTGTTCTAGATAATAAATAGGAAGGCTCAACGCGATTCATCAATAGGAAAGCTTATACAACAGAACGTAAACAAGGACATCAACATAACATAACCGACCTTACTTCATCTTCAACAAAACATAACCTACCCTGCTTATTCTTCAACAAGACATCACTATACAGACTTCACTAAATGTCACACTACCTACTCTTCATACGACTTCTTTAACTCTACTGCCAACCATTCAACTGATCAAATGTGGGGTAATCGTAAACTAGGAGATTCCACTATGCCCGCCATTAAAGTGAATGGTGTACATACTGTGACTCTATTTTTCCAACTAGGGAGCTTCCTTAGACCCAGCTATTTGTACTACTCATCTCCTTAATAAATAGCTCATCTCTTCCTAAGCCAAAACAATGCAATCAATATTGGTAAAACTCCTTATACTGGGTTGATCAACTCGCAATAAAATGAGTTATACATACCATTCGTAGAGCCTTTTAACACAGACAACAAACCAAGTGACTCTATTTTTCCAACTAGGGAGCTTCCTTAGACCCAGCTATTTGTACTACTCATCTCCTTAATAAATAGCTCATCTCTTCCTAAGCCAAAACAATGCAATCAATATTGGTAAAACTCCTTATACTGGGTTGATCAACTCGCAATAAAATGAGTTATACATACCATTCGTAGAGCCTTTTAACACAGACAACAAACCAATGCTTAAAATCCAGGACTCTAGATTCCTACCTTTGAGAACAAGGAGTTTCTTTCCTCTTGCCAATATAAGTAAAGTCAAAATCCACAAACCCTACCTATCATAGAGTCCTTACCTTCTATTGTTCTCCCAGATGATGTATTTCTCTTCCTTTCTTCTTATGTTCTACTCACTAGAAAATATGGTTCCCTCCATTTTTAGTACACATCTGGGCCAGTGTCTTACTAGCACATACCTTAGCTCACTAAACCTATTACGAGTTTACCCATATTTCCTATATTGAAACCATCACTTTTGCAAGGCATAAATGTACATCTTTCCGTCCCCCTTTGGTCAAGCTTGCTTACGCACCCTCAATGAACCAATTGGCTTTCATTACATCTTTTTAAGTGAAAGTGATAAATTAGAACATCGATAGGAAAATGTATCACAATCGAGGTAAACTAGCAAGAAAACGCATGTTAAGGCCATTTTATACGTTCTCCAGAAAGCACCTTCTCCCGCGTTTTTGTAAAATCCTCTAAGATGTTAATTGGTAAAAGTATTGGGGTTGGTTTGAAATCCATCTAAAATGAGCTAAACAATAGAAGAGAGTTGGTTAAGCTAATGCCGGTAATTTCATTTCCTCTTACATAGCAGAAAAGCTCGTTCATACTGTGGTTACAGTAAGAAAGAACGATATTTATAACTTTCTGCAATAGTATTGCCAAATTCCGCAACCAGAAACATGGATGATAGAAAGCGAAGCAATTTGTTTGAACTATAATGTTCAGTTTAATTATGCATCAGACCAGGCATGTCTGCGCTTGCATGTATGCTTGCACAGAAGGGCAAGGTAAGAGCAGGTTATGGGACTACACATATAAATAAAATCAAACAGGCACCCATTTATTAACGTAACGTCTTAAACAAGGCGGCAATGATTGTTTCCAAGCCTGGAGATCAGGTAAGGGCCCTGTCAATGCAATGGAGCTATCCTCCTTATCATATCCTAATCTCAGTACAAAAACTTCATGAGGAAATACCTCAGCCAGTGCACCCAAGGTCTCTTGCATGACCATGTGACCATCCCTTGAAGGGCTCTCAGCTTCAACACGTCTGCCCCCACAGTTAACCATAATACGGCCACCATCTCTGAGCCTATCCTTCAAACACTTCCATGTACTAGGCCTCTGCAGCTCAGGGATTACAACTCCCTCTGAGAACAGATCAACAACAATCCCAGAAAACCCACCTGGAATATTTGCCTCCAACGCGTCCCCAATATGAACTACAAGCTTATCTTGATGAGCCCTCTCCAACTGCAAGAGGTCAAAGTACTTTCTGCCAACAGATATGACTGTGGGGTCAAGCTCCCACCCTTGAATTTCAATTGAGGGCCAGAAATGGAGAAGCAGATGGGCTGTTGTGCCTGCACCCATTCCCAATATCCCCAAGGTCCCATGGGGCAGAAGAGGGGGGACCGTTGCAAACACATCATAGTAAGAATGCGTCAGGATTTTGTACTTAAAAAGTATACTGTGGATGTTTCCAGGCTTATCCAAAAGCAGAAGCCTTGCGCCAGCCAGAGGGTGGTCTGCTCTTCTTGACACTTCCAGTACCCTTATAAAATTATGTTTACTTCTGAGTTTTAATAGCATTTTCACGTCCTCGACAAGCACAGGCCTGTCCCAATCCTCATATTCTGACTCTTCCCCGGTAGTTTCTAGTGACTCTACATCTGGGAACGGCTGTACTGTATCAGAAGGATTGAGAGCTGAAACCCCAGGTGAAGAAGGATTGGATACGCAATTGCGAATCTCGAGTTCGGAGGTATTTTCATTTGTGTATCTGATAATTGAACGAATAAGATATGGGTGCTTCCATTTGGTATTTTTCTGGTACTCAAATGAGGACTTCATACAAAAATTCGTTCCCTTCCATTTCAAAAGAAGATTTGCTGAATAAATTCTACATATCCTGATCTCATTCGATGGCCTACTGTGTTTTATGGCCCATACGGGGGCAGGAAACAATGAGGTTTCCATGTCCCACTAAGTGTTACGGGGAAGAGATCGAGTTTCTAACAACATATAATGTGGCACAGCGAAAGGTACGAGGAAGTCTAATTCTTTGGGCGTCCAATAGTTCATTTGTTTATGGAGCATTCTAACGAGGGAGCGATTTTCTTCTTCTGCTGTAATTTGGCGATCCAAAAAAATTTGAGCGGGGATAGGCGATTTAATAAAGTGCTTAAAAGTTAAAGTTTTAATCGTTTAAAAATTTTGATCGATTTTTTTTTTAAGCATTTAAGTAGATTTAAAATGGAATAAAATCTTTATTTTAATGATATAATCTAAAAATTAAAAAAAAAAAATGGTATATTTTTTTAAGTATTTGAATGGAATAAAAAATGAAATAAAATCTATACATAAAATTTTAATATAATGATGATGGTGATTAACTTACAGTGAATGGGACCTTACAAAGATAAGAAATTATTTGGAATTCTTTAGAATTTTATTTATGTGTTGGAAAAGCATTAAGAGAAGTGTTTCAAGATCATCATAGTTTTGTTGAGTTAAAAGATTAGGAAGGTTGGTAGTTTGACAAATCTTTTGAAATTGAGATATAATCTAAGTATAAGATGGACACTCTAAAAGAAAGTGTTTTTCATCTTCAACCCTCTTAGTGTCACAAAGGTGATCGTCTATTTCATCCCATGTTGTTTTGGGAATTGACCAGTGTCCAATTTCACTATGAAACTCATAAGATTTTATTTTCATTAGTCCCTGCCCTTCAGGTTGTAGGGGCTATAGTAATCACTTCATTGCCCTTCTATTACACAAACCAACGACTTTAACCTAAAGGTCCATAACTCATTGCAATGTCTAGAGGTCATGGATTTGGTGATCTGCCAACTGCCCTCCACTTCCACTTGGTCACTTACATGTCGCTTTCGCTTGTCCACAAATTCACTTTTCTTGTGCCCTTTTCTTTTTCTCCTAGTTGTGAACTCTACTCTATGAATCGTGCTCTTCTCTTTTTCTCCTAGTCGTGAACTCTACCCAACTTCTACATTTGGTTCAGTATAATACGGTTTTTTGTGTGATTGTTAAGGAGTTTGCCAATGCTTATCACATGTTGTTGCAAGCAGATGAACAACAAATAATCTACATAGATAGACAGCCATGAAGATAAATTCTAGTGAATGCTTACTTGAGGTTTACCTTATATTCAAAATTGTTAAATTGTACATGTTGTTGCAAGCAGATGAACAACAAATAATCTACATAGATAAACAGCCATGAAGATAAATTCTAGTAAATGCTTACTTGGAGGTTTACCTTATATTCAAAATTGCTAAATTGTATCATTTGTAGGTGCAACTAACTCCCCATGAGGTAATTTTATAATTCCCCAAGGAAGAAGAGCACCTAACCAGTTAGAAACAAAGATAAATAGAAACATAGTTCCAATAAAGGAAACCCATGGACCATATTCTTCCTCCCCAATCTGGTAAACCATAATTAACATTATCAAGCATTGTAATGCACCATTTCATACTTTAACTACGCATCTATTGTAGGAATTATGTATAATCTTTGAGGAACATCAAAATCCAACATAATAGAGGAATGTTATAGTGTGACATAACACTTGATGAACGTCACAATGTGCAATAACCATTAAGGAACATGGAAATTCAATATAAGTCAACCAAGATAAATGTCATAATGACACATAACCATGACCCTTGAGAATCATCACAATGCGACATAGTACTTGATGGACATCACAATGCAATAATATCATTTATATATGTAGCAATTTGACGTAAGTCAACCATTGTCAATTGTAGTCAACCATGGCCAAGCAAACTGAACCATTGTCAACCAAATTCAACCATACTCAAACACCATCAACTATTGTCATCCATAATAAAAAATGGTTAACCATAGTCAACCATGATCAATCATAGTCACCAAAACTTAACCATAGTCAAGCATGGTTAAACATAGTCAAACATCATAAACAAAAATCAATTATGCATTCATTGACTTTGTTGTTTGCCCTTCCCAAGGCCCAAATGCACAATCGAGTTAAGGATGAGCTTTAAGCATGGTCAAATATAATCGACCATGGTCAGCCATAATTAACCATAGCCAAACATTATCAACCAAAGCCAACCATACTTGACTAAAGTCAACCACAATCAAACACGATAAACCAAAGTCATCCATACTTGACTAAATTCGACCATAGTCAAACATGATCAACCAATGTTAGCCATATTCAACCTTTATTGACAATAGTGAAACATGGTAAACCATAATCAAACATGGTCAACCATATTCACCCATAGTCATCCTTATTCAACAATGATCTACAATGGTTAAACATTGTTGACCATAGAAAAATAGTCAAATGTGGTAACCATGGTTAATGATGATCAAGCATAATGAATCGTGGTCAAACCATCATTAACCATAGTCAAACATTGTGAGGCATAGTCAACCATGGTGAACATGGTCGACCATAATCTATCATCATCAACCATAGTCAACCATCACCAACCAAAATCAACCAACCTTAATGAGACGTAACCCTTGATGAATGCTGCAATGCATTGATGAACATAACAATTTGACATAAGTTAGCCAACATGAAATATACAATAAACTATACATCATTATTTTATATTTATATAATGGTATGATACTATTTATCAATAGCATGGTAAATCACATCACATAATTTTCACACACGCATATATAATCAAAATATTATTATTATCTCAGGGGATCACACATTATTATATTAAAATATTAAAAAATAATATAATTGTAATCTATCATGTATTAATATAATTAATACACGATAAATGTAGTGTAGCTAGAGAGGTAGTAGGGGGCTCGAAGGGCCCATAATGATAATAGTGGATGCAATTCAATGTAAGGTGGACTAGGTCCACTA
>CBVK0103587148.1:0-50237 GCA_900067695.1 Picea abies
TATGAAATGCAAAGAACTATAATATCAGCATAAAACATTAACAGATGGTACGAGTCTACACCATGTGAATAGATGAGTTGAATTCGAACATAGTGAGACATTGTTTGATTACTAGTCATTAATGTATATCGTTAACAAATGTGAGACAAACCACTGATAATGGTAATGGGTGTCAAGGTACTTAGTACATTCTAGCAAGTGTGAATAAATGAGCTAACATCAAACACTTGTATAATCTATCGATCAAGGGACATTGATGTATTTCGATTGTCAATAGCGAGGGAACTTGCCACTGATGACTACAAGCCCCAATGTACTAAAAAGACTCTAGATCCCAATCCTAGAGCAAATAATCCAAAGTTGATGGTAAGATATCCACTAGAAGGAGGGCATTAAGGAATCCCCCATCATCCAACACAAGGAACAACAAAAGGCCAAAGATTTTAAAGGACTCGAATGAAATATTGGACGCACAAACTATCGATCACGTCTCTCACATGCACCAGATGCAATAGTGCACGGAAGAGACCCTTTGAGCAACGGCCAATAATGGAAACCATTAATAGAGGTGAGGAATTCTACTAATGAGGAAAATGGAACCCAATATATTACACGAATCCCAAAGTGTGAATAAAGTTCTTGGCGTCGAACACATGGGAAACCGCTCAGTCAATGACCAATGATGGATTATCATCTGTTGAGTGCAAGGTAACCTATCAATAATGAAAATAGGCCCAGAGTGCCACTCTAGGTCAAATTCTCAAAGCAATGTGTCAAAGTCAATAAGAGATGACCTGCCAACTAGAAGTCAATGCGGACCTTCCATACTATCACTTGTATAAGACATAGATTCTTGTTGATTCTGAGAAGTACTTGACATGGGAAGGCTGACATGAAGAGTCAAGAATTCTAAGGAGTGGGTGACATAGGTTAAAACTTCTCTTGAACAAAAGCATGACACATAACTGACTTGGGTAACATAGACTCAAGAATGAACAATGACATAAGTCTACGACATAGGGTGCCATCGACAAACTCTCCATAGTCACTGGAAGAATAACCAACCAAAGTAGTAAAGACTCAATGAACAAGGTTCGGTGTCCTAAATCCATACTAAAAACCCAATCTGTTTGAGACAAAGACTCAAAAAATTAGTGCTTTGTTCAAGGGAAACATGATTGTTTCTAAAGTGAGAACTTAACTCTTTCCTATCCTCTTTTTTTATATTTGTTTTTGTTTTTTTCTTTTTCATGTTAAAAATATTGAAAATGAATAAAAGAATGTTATAATACAGTGGAGGAAACGAGTGTCATGGGAAAGCTAACTAGTTCCAAGTGCAGGGAACATACCTATGCCCAATGCAAGGAACACATGTAGGATATGGACACTTAGGGGGAATGTTTCCTCCAGGGATTCAAGTGTTAAGTCACAAAGGAAATAAATGCAAAGGTTGGAAACTTAAGAGAATGCAAGAGAAACGGTGATCCAGGAGGATCTCGATGGCCACCCACCTTGTCCAATTGGGTCAACTTTTTTTTTTGGCAACTTAATATTTTTAGCAGTTTTTTGGTTCTTGAACTTCCGAGGCCATTTTAAGGGCCTAAACGACATTTTTTTCGCAATCAAGCCAAAGGCTTTAAATGAGCACCCTAAATGAATCTCCTCGTCAATACCTTTCCAACGAGCTATCATGCACCCTAAACAGAGATCGTATGCAAAAGATATGACCCTGGGAAGTTGATGTACTAACTTACCCCAATGGGGCCCACATGACTTTTGGCGCTTCATCTCCTAGGGTTAGGCTTTTGGATGTACAGGGTTTTGGCATTCATGTTTATTTTAAAAAGACCTTTGGAGCCTCATTGCACTCATCTTCTTGCGAATGAGCATAGTTGTCACATCTCTTCTCAAAGATAAGCTGCCATCATTCTAGCAAGCTTGTTTTCAGTCTGCATTTTATAGTTTTCAACATATTTCTTATTTAATATAAGCCAAGTTTTATTGTATCTCCGTTATTGTTCATTGTGTCACTGTGTTAGTATCATAAATCTGTGGTTTCATTTTGTTCTGTTCATAAATCTGGATCAGTGGTATCAGAGCGGGCAACTCCTTATCGTTTTTTTAATGCATGTCCCCGACACGATCATGGTATAGAGATTTGGGTCTCGAGCGTGTTTCTCTTGAGGACAACTACTCTCGCACACCCAAGAAATCGTCCATGGCAGGCGAAAAGAAAGACGACGGGACATGAGATCCTTTCAAAATGTTGCTCGAGGAAGCCCTTGAGTGACAGAGGAACAAGATGATGGACAACTTTACACAAATCCTTTGATGGCTACCGACAAGCAACACATCCACCTCAAGCAGAGGCGCCACCCCCTTAAAAGTACATATCAATTTTGATATTCCTCTATTTGAAGGTCAAATAGATGTCGATGTCGTAGATAAATGGTTAGACATTCTAGAAGGGTATTTTTTTGTCCACAACTTTTTCGATAGAGAAAATATTTCATTTGCACTCCTCAAGGTCTTCACCCATGTCAAATATTGGTGAGAGACTTTCTGCGAGCAAAAGAAAATAGAGGGTTCCACATTATTTGTAGTTGCACCCAGTTGGGGTTCCTTCAAGGATGTTATTAAGGAACAATACTACCATGTTGGAAGTTATGATGACTTGTATACAAGATGGACCACACTGTAGCAGGAAAGAGACCAAACAGTGTCAGAGTTCACTAATGTCTTCCATACCTTGTGCACTAAGATGGGTATCAAATATTTTGAGCGAAATCTAGTGCTCAAGTACCACGATAGTCTACATAGATACATTTAGACACAAATGGAGTTTTTGGACATCTCATCCTTGGGCGCGACCTATCGATATGTCGTCAAAATCGAGCAGAAGTTGAAACAAAAGATGTGATAGTTTGGGTCTAGAAACCCCTCACAACAGAAGCAAAGAAAGGGAAACCCCAACCCGCAGAACAAAGGACAAAGCAAATATGGGAAACCTCGGGACAACCAATCCAAGCCGCAAGCAAATAAGGACAATGGGAAGATGAAGAAAGATACTGGGAAGTAGTATGACTTCCATAAGAGCCCCTGACATAACATTGTTGATTGCCTCTCAAAGAAGTCATTAGTGGCCGAGGTAAAAGCCTTTGAATTAGAAGTGGGTTCTGACTTTGAGTCAAAACTAGAAAATGGGAGATGTTCATTAACACGGAACCCAGTGCCACCGTTGCTACCACCAAAATCCATCCTGGTGAACCTGATGAGCCAAAGGAAGGTGAGCACCTCTTTCATTCACAGATGTGGGTAAAAGGCACCCCGCTGCACTTAATCATTGATAGCAGTAGCCAGAAGAACCTCATCTCAACAGAGATGGTCAAGAGGCTAGCCCTGTCGACAATGCCACAATTGCAACCCTACACGATTGGATGGCTTCGTCAAGGAAGCGAGCTTTGCATCAGCCAACAGTTTCGCATGTTGTATGGCATCAAGCCATTCAAACATGAGGTATTGTGTGATGTTGTTCTCCTTGAATTTTGTGATGTTCTTTTGGGCCAACCTTATTTATGGAAACTCCATGATGTATATGAGTCTAAGCCTCGCAATGTTATTACTACTTTGAACAGGAAATTGTACAGGATACCCGAGGTAGTCCCACCTAGTGTTATTTCCTTGATCTCTTTGAAGCACTGCAGGAAGGTCATTTCTCAGACCGAGAAGTTTTTCTTCTTCGTGATTCGCTCTCAGAGTGAGCGAAAGATTGAATCTACATACATGGCCTTCGTGACCGACCTCTCCACATAGCAGAAGCAAGTGGATAAGGTCATGGAAGAATACAAAGGCATCTTCTCATCACCTACTAGGGTACCTCTGCACTGTCAGGTCAAGCATCCCATCGATCTGACCCCCGACACATCGCTACCCAATGGGCTAGTCTATCACCGCTCTCTGCTATAAAATGAGGAGATCAAGCGTCAAATCTAAGAACTGTTCCATAAGGGGCACATACGACCCATCTCATCACCTTGTGGAAGCCCAATCATGCTAGTGCAGAATAAATATGGGACTTGGCGACTATGCATTGATTACCAGGCCCTAAATAAAATCACAGTCAGGAACCTATACCCAATTTCTTGAATCTATGATCTCCTTGATCAAATCAAGGGGGAAAAATACTTCAGTAAGATTGATCTGAAGTCTAGCTACCATCAAGTCCCAATAGAACCTTCAGATGTGTGGAAAATTGTCTTCAAGTCAAAAGAAGGTCTTTTTGAATGGTTGTGAATGCCCTTTGGTTTGATAAATGCCCCACAACTTTCATGAGGATGATGGACGATATCTTGTGTCCTTTCACTAATTATTTTGTGGTGGTGTATCTGGATGACATACTCATCTACAAAAAGACTTGGGAAGAACACTCACAACATATTCAGCGAGTTATGCACACTTTGTGGCAACACAAGCTATATGCCAACTTGGAAAAATGTTCCTTCGGCATGGACAAGGTCCAGTACCTAGGCTACATTGTTAATATGCATGGTGTGCATGTTGATCCAACCAAGATCCAAGTCATACATGACTGGCCAACCCCAACCACGCTCATTAAGCTTCGAAGGTTCTTAGGCCTTAACAATTTCTATCGAAGGTTCATCTTGGGATTCTTCCATATTGCATGGGCCCTCAACCAAATAACCAGAGGTGGTGGTAAGAAAGCATTCGATGATCTGAAGCAGTGCTTGTGCTATGCCCCAATGATTTCATTACCTAACCTGCAACATCCCTTTGAGATCGGGATAGATGCTTCAGACTATGTTGTGGGTGCATTCATCACTCAGCACGACCATCTTGTGGCCTATCATAGTGAGACACTATTAGATGTCATTTGTAAGTACCCTACTTACGACAAAGAAATGTACTCCATTATGCAAGTCTGTTGCCAGTGGAGGCATTACATTCTCGAGAAAAAGACAATCATCCACACTGATCATAAGCCGTTGTAGTTCATGCAAACACAAGGCAAATTGCAAAATGACTGCCATCAGAAGTGGTCCACATATTTGCAACAATTCCACCTCAACATCAAGTATAAAACAAGAAGTACCAACTATGTCATTGATTGCCTCAGTCAACCTCCAGTTGTGGCACTCACCACAATGCTCGATTCTTACGGCCACGAGACCTCCATATGGCCCCACCTCTATGAGACACATCTTGACTTCGTCAACACCTACCAAATGTTGGGGGCAAACACAATTGTCACAAATTTCCATCTTCAGGGTAGGTTGTTGTGTCATCTAGGCCATCTATGCACTCCATCAAGCGAACAAGCAAACTGATTTGGGAAGCCCACTAAAGTTGGGTGGAAAAACACTTCGGCATGGAAAAGACAGTGGTAGTGTTGCAGCAACATTTCTACTGGCTGAAAATTCGACAGGATGTCAGCAAGTATATCCGGTCCTGCACTGCCTGCATTATTGCCAAACTGGCCATTAAGAAACAAGGCATGTACACTCCTCTACCTACTCCTAACCAAACTGGGAATCCATTTCAATGGACTACATGTCGGTCCTTTCATCCACCAAGTGGGGAAATTGCTATGTTTTTTTGGTTGTTGATCACTTTTCCAAGATGGTGATTATGGCCGCCTGCATGAAGAGCATCATAGTGGAGACCATTGCCAAGCTTTTCTTTGACCAAGTGTAGGTACACTTTGGGATCCCACAAACCATTATTTCATATTGGGACAATCAGTTCCTCGACACATTCTGGTCAAGCCTCTGGTCACTATTGGACACCAAGCTCACCAAGTCCACTGCCTTCCACCCCCAGACGGATGACCAAATCGAGGTTGTCAATTAGATGATCATGCACATCCTGTGCATGTGCAATTCCAAGCACCCCCACACCTAGGATGAGAGTCTTCCCTATGTTCAACACAACTACAATAGAGCCATACATAGCTCAACCAACCACAACCCCTTTCAGGTGGGGTTGGGATTTCAACCATTGAGTCACATGGATGTTGCACTACCCCTTGTGGCCACCCAGGCAGACTCGCCGCATGCTCCAACTGGATTTGTGTTGGACATAGGCCTACTTTGAGTAAAGACCTATTTTTGGAAGAAGAGACCTAATTTTGGAGCACGCGCAACAACTGGCAAGAAAGCAACATGCAGAAATAGGAGGAAAAGCAGCATGCAAGAGGAAAAGCCATGTACGAGGAGGAAGACAAGCCTAACCATATTAGGGTTAGGGTTTTTGATAAAGATTGTAACAGATATAAGCCTGAAGAATAGTATAAGTAAGAACCTAGGAGGTCTAGGTCGAGGGGGGGGTTGTTGTTCTTGTTTTTGTTTTGGTGAGTTAGTCAATTCGATACTATTGAGAATTTGAGAGAGTGTCGATTGTAATAAGGCACTAGAAGAGTTGTGTAAGGTAGATTTTGAGGGTTAGATCACGGGCTGAGGAGCCTGGTGTGATCTAGTCTGCCTCACAGAGGTTCCTTAACCTCATCGAGATTGTATGATTGAATATGTAACGCGCGCAACGCTCGATTTTGCAATAGTCTAAATAAAAGAGTAGAGAAGCCAAATCTTTGTGGATGTATCCCAGGAGGGGGTGAACCACGGTAAAACCTGTGTTATATGTGATGCTTATTGAATGCTTACTTCATGTTAATGGTTATCTTATGAATGTATGATTAACTAGATGTATTAGAATCCACGCATGAGTCTAAAGATGAAGGAATCCTAGAAAGACTTGAATTAATGACAAGATTAATGCCCGAAGAAGATAGAATACAACCCCAGATCCCCACTCATTCCTAGACTACGACCACTTGAGCATTGCAACAGTCACCCATAGAGCTATCTCGGGTGAGATTGGGTTGTGTGCACTGCGCGTAGCATTGCCTTCTGGTTTACCAGGAGGGTCGATAGTTTTAGAGGGTTTTGTTGGAAACTTGTTCAGATCTAAACCTGGGTCAACCCAAGAAGAAGTAGAAGGGAGATCTAACCCAACAAATGGTTTTGTTGCTGAATGGAACTGCATAGGATTGAGTGGACAAGATTTGTGGAAGAAACATGAGGAGAATGAAGGTATAGAAAGGAATGTTCAGGCCATGGAATCCGACGAAGGCAGATATCAAAAGATGGTTGAAAACAAAGGAACTTGAGTTTGCACAGAAGGATAACAGAAACCCTAAGTTAACACCGCACAAATATCTGGAAAAATATGTGTTTAGCGACTTACATGAGGTATTTTTTTGTGATTTCCCGCATTTGTTACATGAGTGGCTATTGAGGTTAAAAGACAACCACCCAAAAAATTGAATCAGACAACTGGAGTGGAATCCCATGGAGATCGCGCAGTTACAACAAGTTGATAACAAATTTACACACGCAATAGATTTATGGTTAGAAAGTATTGTTACAGGGTTTATCATCGAATCTGCAATAGATACAGTGAAGTCTTACACCGTAGGAGAGAAGGATTTTCTAAAGGGACCCAGAGGTAGGTACATCAGATCGTTGTATACTTCAATCAAGATTTTATTGTATAACAACGGTGTGATGACTATGGAATCAAACAACTAAATTTCCCTGCACACATGGGGAAACGGGGGGAAGCACTAACAGGAGGCTGAGAAATGGAGGAGATGGATAAGGGAAAGAAGAACGAGGCCATGGACCCAATCCCGATGGAGGAAGATCAAATAAAGGAGATAATGGCAAAAGATGGAAAGATGTACAGTGGAGTACCCTACCAATATAAGATGAATAACAAGAAGAGAGCCATAGCTGATAGAGAGGGCTTGACAAGCGATGAAGAAGAGGTAGAGGATCTTCGAGTTGTGGAGTAGATTGAGGAAATCCTATGTGCAACATATGAAAGGAAAACAGGATGTCAAAGGACAAGAATAAAAGGTAGAACTCCAATCCAAATCATCGTCAGTGTGGAACCTACAACCCCTTTTGCGACTAACACAACAAAGAGAACATCAACGTTTAGAAAACTGAATTTTGGTGGAAGAAATACAACATGAAACACATCGAAGCAAGGAGAAACAACTGGAGGAGCCAGTTCAGGAAGTAACATTCAA
This sequence comes from Picea abies, assembly GCA_900067695.1. NCBI lineage: Eukaryota > Viridiplantae > Streptophyta > Pinopsida > Pinales > Pinaceae > Picea > Picea abies. The sequence goes on from CBVK0103587148.1 coordinate 8,111, forward strand.
ATATCTATACCGCACGAAGGTAGTAGTTCAACACAGTGCAAAATTGTAGGACATGATTCCACAATCAGGTTACCAGAATTTTGGGGAGAGGCATCAAAGGACCCTGAAAAGCACTTATTCATCTGTGAGAAGATCTTGGAAGCAAAGTAGATCACAGACGAGGATACAAAACTCATACAATTATCTATCACGCTAAGAGACTGCGCACTAGATTGGTACATGAGCCTAGATGTAAACAGTCCACCAGAAGTAAAAAGGACTATTACAGACGTGAAAAAACTATTGATCAATGAATTTCAGAAGCCCAACTCAGAGGATCAGTACATGACTGAAATGATTGAAATCAGGAAAAAACTAGGTGAGTATGTTTGGGAGATTGATCAGAGGTTTAAGCATTTGAAAGGTAAGTTGAAATATGCAATGAATGACATGCAACATAGGCTCTATTTGTGAACTCACTATTACCACATTTGAAATACCCATTAAGACAAAAAAAAGTTCCAAACTCAAGTAGAGGCTCTACAAGCAGCCTTACAACTAGAAGAGAACCAATATCAAAAGACAGATCCAACAATAGAGGAGTTGAAAGAGGATTTGAAGAATTTGACATTTCAACTTAACCAGAACAAGGGTAAAGAGAAAACATAAGTCGTTTGGTGTACCACATGCAAGACAGAAGGACACCACAAGAATGAATGTCCAACTTTCGTGCAGTATATGGCAACATGATTACCAAATCCTTTGCCAACATGAGGACTATGGTGTGAGATTTGTAAGACACGTGGACATGATCCATATGATTGTCCAATGATGCATAAGTATAAGGCAGTGCCTAAAAGTTCATATTGCAATTTTTGCAAGTCAGTGGGTCATGATGATAAGGATTGTAGGACAATAGAGCTGATGAGAGAAATAACTTCAGATATTTATAGGGTGCAGGCAGAAATGATGACAGTAAAAGTTGCACCTTTGTTGAACCAGGTACCACCAACATACAATCATGCGCAATAGCAGTGTAACAATGCACAACCACAATACAACAAAGCACAACCTCAGTATAATCCCACGTAGTATAACCAGGCACCTCAGTACAACGTGCCACGAGGAGATCGAGGTGGATATAGAGGTAGATACAAAGGTGGAGGACGAGGAAGAGGAGGATTTGGACGAGGCAAAGAACCAGTAATGTGCCACAACTGCTAGCAACCAGGACACTATGTAAGGGAATGTCCACTTCCACCAGCGAAATGTATGTATTGTCGTGCAAAGATCATGATGCAGAATATTCTCTGACAATAGTGGGAAAGATCCAAGAAAAAAGGAACCAGAACAACCAGAATGTCTAGTGGATCTTAGCAGAAGCCAGGGAGGATGGGAGAAACATCAATATAGTCACGCAAGGAGGAACCAAGACATGATTAGACGCAGTAAAACAAGATCTAATGCAACGCCAGTGGGTTAAGAGCAATATTGAACCACATAAGTAGTTTGATGCATAGAAAGAAAAGGAAACATTTAAGGAGGCTAGACATAAGTTTCTCAAGCAAAATGTTGCATCTACATCAGCTTCACAGCAAAATCAGAACTCCCCAACGTACGAGATTCCCTCCTCAATGGACCATACCAGTAAAGGACAACCTTTAGAGCAAGTAAGTACCATAAAAAAATTTATGCAGCCTTGTGTTAAGCTATTGAATGACCCATCATCTGTTAAGGTTTTACAAAATATGCTTTAAAGATGTAACATAGAGGAGGAAGGGAAGTTGGAAGAAAAAATAGTCAATCATCTCCATGCTAGAAGAAGGATAAGAAGAGGATTCGAACTAAACACTAATATTGGAGATTTCAATATGGGAGATATTATACTAGACTTAGGATCTGAAGTAAATGTCTTACCTAAGAAGACATGGCAGTATATGGGAGAACCCACACTAGGCTATTCGCATGTCCAACTGAAATTAGCAAATCAATACACAGTGCTACCAATTGGAAGGCTTAAAGGTGAGACAATATATCTGGATGGAGTGTGCACTATGACAGACTTTGAAGTAATAGAGATAGTAGATGGCACAACACCTTACCCATCATTTCTTGGATTGGATTGGGCATTTGATAACCAAGCTATAATCAACCTGAAGATAAGGAAAATGACGTTTGAATCAGGTGAATATAGAGTCATTACACCATTGGACACATACGAAGGAGAAAGGTTTGTAGAACCCACTTGTTTGGATCTGGAAGAAATAAATCAGTTGTACAAAACCATCATGCGAGAAGAAGATTATGTTAACCCAACTGCAGATGGGGTACTCAACTGGAGAAGCATTACATCGTGTGCTTCTGAATCAGATATAGGTTTGGAGAATTGACAACAACAATTATATGAAGTCTCCACAAGTCTGCGCAGTAAGATGGGTTTGTACAAAGATAAGAGAACCTCCCAGTTTTCATGGGTTAAATGAATTAGAGGAATTTTTGACAAAATATGAAGAGGAAGTATTAAAAAATTAGAGGCTCTTAGCCCTAGATATTGCACTCAAGGCCACACCTGCAAGATGGTGGGGTGCGCACAAGGAAACAATTTAGGACTGGTATCAATGTAAACGATTGTCGTGCATTAGATTCGACGCAAAGCAAGGGAGCAATAAAATGCAAAGCTATGATGGACAGGGAAAACTAGTTGAACACTTAGAGAAGTGCAAAACATAGTAAAGGATGGAATCATCAGCGGAATGGCCTCGTTACTTTATCCATATATTGGAAGGAATTCCAGGGAACTGATATATAGACCAAGAGATGTGCAGAGGCACTACATAATGGACAACATTACAACAAAACTTTGTAGTAACCTTCTCATTTGAACATGAGAACCCCAACATGGATTCAACATTGAATCTGATACAGGGAATGATATTTACTAATGAACCAGAGGTTGAAATCATGACAAAATATCAACAACAAAACATACAGACAATCAAAGAGTTACTTTCCTGCTACCATGTTGAAGAAGAAGCACCGGATGAAGATGATAAGTGCAACATTCAGATTACAGAGATTGAAGGAGAAAGAGAGGTGGAAGGTCCATCTCTGGAGTCAAAATTATTGGTTGCACCAATCAAAGTTAAGAAAGTCAACATTGGGATGAATGACAATCCTAAAATGGCAAGTATTGGAGACTATTGGGATGAACAAAAAATAGAAAGAATAACAAAGTTATTGCGTGAATACAATGACCTATTCCCAACATCCTTTACAGAAATGAAAGGCATAATAGGGGAGCTAGGAGAGACGAATATACCTCTCAAACCCGAGGCAAGACATGTCAAGAAGAGACCTTACAAAATGAATCTAGTATATAAGCAGAAAGTGAAAGTAGAAATTGATAGAATGTTGGAAGTTGGTATCATACAACCAGTAGAGGAATCTCAATGGATCAGTCCTATGGTAGTCCAAGAAAAGAAATAAGGGGGGATAAGGATTTGTGTAGATTCGAGGAAACTCAATGATGCTTGCTTACATGACCCTTTCCCTACCTATTTTACAGATGAGGTCTTAGAGAACGTGGGAGGCCAGGAAGCATATTCATTTATAGATGGATTCTCGTGTTACCATCAGATCAAAATAGCACTAGAAGACAGATATAAGACTACTTTTGCTACAGAATGGGGATCCTACCAATATATAGTCATGCCATTTGGGTTGAAGAATGCACCAACCATATTTTCAAGAGTAATCATAACAACTTTTAAGGAATTCATACATCAGTTTTTAGAAGTATATCTGGATGACTAGACTGTATATAGTCTGTTAAAAGATCATGTAGAAGTGTTAAGACTCATGTTAGAAAGATGCAGGCAATGTCAAATATCATTAAATATCAAAAAATGCATTTTTGGTACACCTTTTGGAATATTGTTAGGGCATAAAGCGTGTAAACAAGGTTTACTAGTGGACCCTGCTAAGATTGCATTCATTGTAAATTTACCACCACCAAAGTCAGTGCACTAGTTAAGAGAAACACTGGGATATACAGGCTATTACATGAAATTTATAAAGGGGTATGTGCAAATTACTGCACCCATGGAAAAAATATTAAAGAAGGACACCAAATTTCAGTGGAATGAGGACTGTCAACAAGGATTGGACACATTAAAAGAAAAGATGGTCACATCACCTATCCTAGTATTCCCAAATTGGGAAAAGGCATTTCATGTGCATGTAGATGCCTCAACCATAATACTTGGAGCAATTCTGGCCCAGCCAGGAGAAGGGGGACTTAGATCATCCTATAGCCTTTGTAAGTAGAAAGTTGTCAGAATCAGAGTAGAATTATAATACCACTGAAAGAGAAGGCCTAGCCATGGTATATGCACTTCAAAAATTCAGGCACTAGTTACTTAGTAAACACTTTAAAATGTTCACATACCATTCTGACCGGGGGGGGATCTGTAGATGGCTATTATTATTCCAAGAATTTGATTTCGAAGTGATAGTCAAACCAGGGAAGTTGAATGCAAGACCTGATCACCTATCAAGGGTAACTAATGGATAAGAACCTACCAACTTGGAAGACAACTTCCCTGATGCGCAACTATTTTCAGTACAGGTAGTTGATGAATATTTCACTGATATTATCGAATACTTAAGCACGGGGGTTGCGCCACAAGACTTTAGCACTGCGCAGAGGAAAAATCTAGTCGTCAGAGCTGCAAACTATCAACTTATTACAAGACATTTATACAAAATGGGCATAGACAACATTTTGAGAAGGTGTGTATTAGAACATGAAAGGCCCATCATTTTGGGAGAATCCCATGAAGGTATATCTGGAGGACACTATGAAAGCAAAGCTACCACGTAGAAGGTATTGCACGCAGGATTATGGTGGCCAACAGTCCATAAAGATGTCAAGGAATATTGCCATAAATGTGATGTATGTCAGAGAGTTGGCAAACCCAACAGAAGAGATGAGATGCCTCTAAAACCACAAGTGACTCTGCAGGCATTTGAAAAATGGGCAATAGGATTTGTTGGACCAATGAATCCACCAACAAAAAGGTCAGGATCTAGATACATCATTACTACGGCTGATTACTTAACAAGATGGGAAGAAGCAACACGAGTCAAAGACTGTAGCACATAGACAACAACACACTTCTTGTTTGAGCAAGTGATCACCATATTTGGATGTCCAAGGATTATGATGAGTGACCAGTGCGCTCATTTGATCAATGATACCATCAGAACTATGACTGAGGAGTTTGAAGTCTATCACCAGAAGAGTACAACATATCATCCTCGGGAAAATGGAATAGTAGAATCTTTCAATAAGATCTTGGAAAATGATCTGACTAAAATCTGCAATGTCAATATGGATGATTGGAACTTGAAGATACCAGCAGTACTATGGGCATATAGGACCACATGTAAGAAGTTGACAGGAAAAACACCATTAAGATTGGTGTATGGGCATGAAACAGTGGTGCCATTAGAATTTTCGATACCCAGTCTACACATAACAACAATTACCAACATGACATAAAGGGGCACAATACATAAAAGGTTAAGTCAACTAATGGAAATGGAAGAGGACAGGATTCTGGTAAGATTTCACTAGGAAGTACAAAAAGTGAGAGACAAAGCCTGACATGACAGACATATTAAAAATAAGAATTTTAAGGAGGGAGAACTAGTTTTTCTCTATGACAGTAAATTTTTTCAACATCCTGGTAAGTTTAGGATGCATTGGCTAGGGCCATATGAAGTAAATATTGTCACAGATGGGGGACCTGTATAGCTAAAAGACTTGGGAGGAACAAAACTGAAAAGAATGATCAATGGTAGTCGACTAAAACTGTACAGGGACATTCGACCTACTAACCCTTAAAAGTTACAAGGCAGTGGGAAAAGGCATGTATATAGTGTACTATAGCAGAGAGTAGGACAAAAAAATGATAAAAATAAATAAAATGGAGAAAAAGAGGAAAAAATAAATACAAAAGTAGAAAAGAAAGAAAATACAAAAATACTGGGAAATATCGTGTGCAGAGAGGGTGTAATTAGCGCGACAAAAATAAAAAGTGACCGCGTGCAGCATATGGTTGACATAAAGCAAAACACTACGCACTAAAGAAAAGTCATAGCAAAAATGTATGGTGCACCTAAAAAGTGCAACGCACCAGAAAAGGGGCCAACAGTCGGAAATGCAAACCGACCGATAGGGAAAAAAGGCGTGAATTGGGAATTTATGAAACTAAATGAAATGTACTCGACAAGCTTCGACGCATTAATAACAACTAGAGAAGCTTCTCCAAGAAGATTCAGGGAAATTATGCGACCCTCTATATAAAGTGGAAACATGAGGCAAACAAGACTTATTGTCAATTTGCAAACTCACAAAGCTAAGGAGAACAAAGACGAAGAGGCGAACAGGTGAGTACAAAGATCAAAGCAGTCGAAACTCAATTGGGAAAACAAGATTTACCCACGATGGCACCTCCAAAGGTTGGCGCACCAAGCCAAACCGCACAAAAAACATGCAACAGTCTCAGGTCACCACAAGAAACCGCAGAGGCGGAGTAGGAAATGACATAGAGGGAGGGAATCGTCGATGTCGACACAATTCCCTCACTGCAGGTCGAACCAGTGAGTGCCCCACTGGTCGGGGAAGAAGAACAAGCTTCGACGATGGCCAAGATGGAGATTGAATTGCATGATGATGTGCAGGGCCACGAAACAGTCGCCACAGATAACCCACAACAACCTACGAGGGCTGAAGCAACCCACAAAATGAATGGTGGCGACAGCAAGTGGACAAAGTCTATTGGGTCAAGACCATAACTAGTGGTAGGGTTCGTGCAATAGGAAGAGGTACATATTGAAGAAATCACAGGGAAACCAAAGTCGGGCACGGGAGAATGAGAACCAAAGGCTGGGACCTCTAGCGCACCAGTAAGAATAAAGGGAAAACAACCCATCGTGTAGTCCCCACGCAATCATCCCAATGCCTCAATTATTTTATCGCACATTCTAGAGGGGGTGCAAGCCATGCCAACTCTACCGGGTTGCATGGAAAGGATGAGATACGAAGACCATGATGTGTCTGACACCAACAAATTCCCAAAATTCATGCAGTAGGTGTACATGGAGAGCATAGGCACATGACCATTTGGAGACCCGATACTGTAGCTAAAGCAATGGGAAACAAGCCTGGAAAACACAGGGATCTTGAATCTCTTATAGATTCCCCACTTCGGCAGGTGAAAAGAGGTGGACAACTGCGTCAAGCAGTTGATGGGAGTCCTCCACGAAGGATTCTTATGGTTAGAAGAACCTGTCTCCATTGACGTAGAACTCATTTCCTTCATAACAGGTCTTCCATAAATGTGCGAGAGTCCCATGCAGTACCTAGACGACAAAACCAAAGAAAAATATCTTGCAGAAGAGATGAAGAAGACATACGGGATGGAAGGAGGCTCTTGCGGAATTATTATCAAGAGAATCACCCATGCAACCACTAGGATGGCCATGAAACTAATGGCGTGCAAATTGCTACTCAAATGCCGCAAGGATGAGGTCCCTTAAGGGGTTGTTGCAGCCGCAACACAGTGCACAAATGGCACCATGATCAATTGGGTGCCATATTTACTGAACTTATTCCTAGATGACTCCAAGGATGTGTGGGATTTGGGAGCAGAGTTTCACTACCCATGGCTCATGATATTGATAGCTTTAATCGGATGGAAAGAGTCGTCCTACTCATACTTCTGTGACAGAGTAGGACATTATCGTGCAACATGGTACACGTCAATGGGAAGCACTTCAGACCCTAAGAAAAGAAGTGGCAATGCTGACACTTTTTCTCGGTATCTTAGTGACATTCAAGACAGCATATCCAACACTTGGAGAATCACTTTGAAGGTGGTCATGCAATATCAAGGGGTAGCCAACTTTAGGGCTACTTGACACAACATGTGGATCCAAGCGCGTAGGGATCCAGAGAAGGAATGGCTTCAACTTCGCTTTTGCACTAATGCAGAGGAATTTGAAATGGCGATGAGAGACTGGTGGGACAACTGGAAGATCCCAGTCATTACCAAGGAAATGCCAAAGGAAAAGGAGGTAGAAGCAGGCTCGTCCAAGATACCTATAGGAGGCATTGCAATGACAAAGAAACCCACGCAACAGGTGAAGTCAGGTCAAAATCCAATGCAACAAAAGAAGAGTAGTGCTCCAAAGAAGGATGTGCGGACAAGAAATAAGGACAATACCCCGGCGTAGGAAGAACAAGGAAGGGGGGACACAACGATGCAGGAAACCCCTTCGATGAACACTCTACAAGAAACAGGGCCACCCAAGCAGCCAATTGTACGTATAGGGGGGCCACAAAAGAAAGCCAAGTCCCATAAGAAAACCCCATAATATACAATCGTCGAGGATGATGTCGATCTTGTCGTAGAGAAAGTACAAAATTGTGCAGTAGAGGAGTTTGAAGAGGTCGAGCACCAAAGAGGAAGGATACATAATGAGTTGGCCAATATCAGGCATGTCCTAGAGCAGATACAAGCAACACAGAGGCAAGAAAGGGGAATAGAGCCGATCCCCTGAGCAACAAAAGTCAAGGACAAGGATGCACAGAATGAAGAAGACACCATCCAAACCATAGCATAAGCAAGTCCAAGCTTCCAAATAACAACAGAGATGTTTCAGATGGATGAGGCCATAACCCAGATACCACTCAAATATCTGGCATAGGTACAGTTGTTATTGGCAAAAATACCAACGAAGGCATTGTACAAACTGCAAGTCAATGTTGCGCAAGAAGTGCAATCGCGAGCTAGAATAGATGCAAGATAATTTCAAATAGCCAGAGATGGCAAGGATTCCCTAGAGCTGGTCGTCGAGTAGATAAAGCTAGATATGAAAGAAGAGAAACAATGCACATATAATTTAGAGCAGAAGTTGAAGGAAGTTTTCACAAGAATTCCAGACAGCGCATAGGCAACCATGAGCAATGCGGAGGAAAATGTCAAAATCATCGTGCAAACACTCGAGGACTACAAAAAGGAGATCAAGGAGCTTAAATAAAAACTAACCCCAACTACTCCTCCTAAAGTTATGGATGAAAGGGAACAACATGCAACCCTACAAGTGGAAATGATGGAGAAAGAAGCTAAAAAGGTCACTCAATTGTTTGATAGGATCGCGCAACTATGGATTATGCTGGAAGAAGATGATATGGTCCAACAATTAGACCAACAAGAGGAGGTAATTGTTGGTTATGGAGCCTGATTATCTTCCTGATTCAGAGGTCCTTGCTTTCAGTCGTGTTTATACCCCATGAAGTATTTACACCCCAGAAGTATGTACACTCTTTCACGTGGGGGAGTGCAGAGGGGGGGTACCCCCTCTGCGGGGTCCAGGGGGTCCATCCCCCCGGCTGAGGGCAAGCGGGCCCCCAGCGGGGGTTCGGGGGCGAAGCCCTCGAAGCAAAAATTGCCTTATAAAAGTATATTGTAATTTCATTGTAAATCTGGACCATTCATTATAAGGTCGCAGATCTAACGGTAGAGATTATGTTAGGGTTTTTTCCCTAGAAGGAAACCCTATTTTATGAGGGAAATGTATTGCGGCTATGTACAAGGGTGAATATTGTATTCTGAGAGAGGAGACTATGAGAGAAAGAAGAAGAAGTTACAGCGGGTTTTGCTGTAGGTTGTATCCCTTCATTTGTTGGATAATAATAAAGGAAGGACCTGGCAATTTCTATGGTGGACGTAGCCCACACTGGGTGAACCACATAAATCTGTGTCTCTCTTGTATTGTGTGTCTTCTGTGTTTTTGTTTCTGCATTTGTTTTATTTTATTGCTCTGCGGTCCTATTTTTATAACAGTACTAGGATAACCATTTGAATTCCATCTCATCCTTATAGAATATTCCCTTCTAGAAGCTTCGAGAATTCATCTTTTTCCTTGCTTAAGAAAGAGTTCACACCCTAGCAGTTAAACACAGTGTGAACTTCTCTCACCCTAGCTTAAGGCAGCCTACGAGAATCATGCATTCTCGCAGGCAAATCTGCTAGCAGCCTGCGAACCTCCTTCAAAAATGATATTTTTGGAAAGAGAAGAAAGTAAATTTTCTCAGGAGAAAGTTCTTATGAAGAGACTGAGTACACCATCATTAATACATTATCATGATGACCAAAATCATGAGTAACAGTCTTGTGAAATAGAACATAATGACAAAACCGTTGAATAGCATGAACTGCTGCCAACGCAAGTTTTTCGATATGAGAATAATTGAGTTCTGGTCCTACGAGGCCTTGGCTTAGGTAATAGATCATGTATTCTAAGAAGAAATCATCTTCCTGAACTAAAACGATGCCAATGGTTGACTCTGCGGCAGCCAAATATAATAAGAAATAATTTTTATAGTTAGGTGGTCATAGCAAAGGGGCAGTTGTAAGGGCATATTTTAATGCGTCAAAAGAGCACTGAGCAACATCATCCCAGTAAAAGGAATGTCTTTCTTCAGTAAGAACATAAATCCCTTGGTGATTTCGGCATAGTTGGTGATGAAGCATCGTAAAAAGTTTTCCTTGCCTTGCAGACTCTGAAGTTGAAGAATTGTGCATGGGAGGGGCAACTAGATTATTGCCTCCACCTTGAGAGGATCGACCATGATCCCTATTGTTGATACGATGAAACCTAACAACCATCCTAATGTTACACAGAAGTTGTACTTGTTTGGATTCAAGCAAATCTGAAAGTAGCGACAACATTTGATGATAAGTCTAAGGTGTGTGGGTTGATTTTTTCTCTTGCGAGATCATGATGCTAAATCATCTAGATAGGCCTCGACTATATGCTTGAGATCAAGAAAGGAAAAAGACATGGCCCGTTGGAATGTGGCTCCAACATTTTTAAGACCAAAAGGCATCTTACGATATGCGAATGTACCCCATGGACAAATGAATGTCATTTTGTGTTGGTATTCGGGTTTGATTTGGATTTGATTATATCCCGAAAAACTATTCATGAAAGAAAAGGCTTCACAACCAGCACATTCATCAATGATCTGGTCGATGAATGGTGTTGGAAAATTATCTTTGGGACATGCCTTGTTCAAATCACAGAAATCTGTACATACACGAATTGTGCCTTGTTTTTTATTGACCGGCACAGGGTTCAACTCCCATTGAGTCAAATGGATAGGATAAGTAAAACCTGCCTTTAGCAATTTCTGAACCTCAATCTTGATGGCTGCTACTTTCTTGGGATTAACTGGGAGAAGCTTCTGTCGAACATGCTTGGCATTAGGATAAGTTGTGATTTCATGTTCAACTATTTTTGGATCAATTCCTGGCATTTCCTTATAAGACCAGGCAAACATGTCACAGAATTCTTTGAAAAGATCCATGTAGATTTGAATCTCTTCAGGGGAGCAATCCGCCATGACGAAAATGTTCTCCACAATGCCAGGGTTTCGGGAGATGTTTATTGGTATAGTTTCAGCGATAGTTTCCATATTTCCCTCAGCATAAATTTCATGTGTATCTAAGAGATTAATAGGACACGACTGATCTCCCATCATGGTCATGGTGAATTCTCCTGCTTCGATTTAGCTTAACTCTGGGAGAAAATATGATCTGTGATGAAGATCTTCCCAAGGTTTGTCCAGACTAGTCATTGCTTCGATTACTGCTTCATCATAAGGGAATACTAAGTCTAACGAATCAATGTTAGCGAGAGAAACCTGAGCCCAAATAGGCTCTAGAAGTGGATCTAACTCTTGTGCCAGAGTCAGGTCAAGGTTACCTAAATCTTACTAGACTAAAGAGTATGCTACTTCAGCGGTAGACAAGGGCATGGACATGCCTGGGTGCCCTATCTCATCCATCGTGGCTAACGGGGAAGGAAGTATCCATGGATCCTCGAGGTCATGCGGAATGAAGAAACTTGAAAAATGTCAACCTTATGTTGATTTGATATAAATTTGATATCACTATGAGGAGGTGGGTAATCGAAGGTACCCATCAAGGATGGGCATAAACCAACTCCTACATTGACGAAACCTGGTTGAGGATTATCAATCATTGAGACCATGGATGCCCCCAAAGTTGGGTCAGGTCTGGAGAAAGACAATTGATCGATGGTCACTATCTGGCCCTCATGTGGAAACAACAAGACCCAGAAAACTATAGCAACCATAGCTTTCATAGCATAATTCCAAATCCGTCCTAACAAGAGGTTATAGTCAAGGGGAGCATAAACTACCTCTACTTTGACACACACGGTCTTCCCTCCTAACTGCATGGGGAAAGAAGGAACGATACCATGTGGTCGGAACAATCGATCGTCGAAAGCAATGAGGAGAGTAGGTGATCGAGACAAAACATGTTGGCCAATGGACTTCCAACATGCCAACGACATAATGCATGTCGAGGCACCCTCATCGACCACCATGCGGAAAATATTCCATGTAAAAGTTTTCGTGGGATAAGCCATTACTATCTGAAATGCTACGTGGAATGTGTTTCATCATTTCTCCCAACGTCTTCTCAATCTGTAGAGGAAGAGATGGGAGATCAACTTATTTACCCTTCTCAAAAGCGCTCGGCTTACTATAATCGTGTGCTCTAGTTGAGATGAAAGAATCACCCCTAACCATATATACGTTCACGGATGTGAGGTTGTTCGAAGGCGGGCGGGTTTCTTCGTTGCCCCCTTCCGTGCTTACAAAGGCTTGAGTTAGATTTTTCCCATGTTGAAATGGATTAGTCAACACTGCCTACTGTTGTTGTGTGACAAACTTTTGGGCCTCTACAAGTCTAGGACATAGATGGGTTGGGTGGTCTTGCACGCACAAGTTGCATGGATACCTCACCCTCTATTTTTCAGTTTTGTCACCGCCGACATTATCGTTGGGATTTTTTTCCCCCTTACCCTTATTTAATTGTTTTTTCTTCCCTTCAAGCTATTGGGTGGCCTTTGGGTTAGTCGACTGCACTGTGTGTACTTTTGACGTTTTGGTAGGGGGAGTAGCCAAAGCAGTAGTTTGGCTAGCCGCTGTGTGTTGTATAGATAACTGCTGCAACTACTTCATCAATTGCTTAGTGGGGTTTGTTTGTGCTGAACCAACAATACCATCAGCATGTGTTCCAACTCTCTGTCTAGTTTTATCCAGTATTGAACGTGGCGCATCTGGAAAGATGTTGTATAATAAACCAGACTGAGAATAGATGAGCTCAAACTGTTGAGCCCTCAAGATGGCATCTTCTTCAAAGAAAACCATGGATGTCACAATGTCTTTGGATAACTGTGGGACCAAAGACTTAAGGAACTACTCAAGCAAAAATGCTGGTGGGACTGGTACTTTGATTAAACTCTTTTGGCGTCTCCACTCTCGGATGTGATCAGAGATATGGTTCGCTATTGTCTATTTGAAATTGGCGATCATCTTTGTGCCAGTGTCATATCTCACAGGTAATTGGAAATGGTTAAGGAAAGCCATCGCTAGTTCGCCAAAAGAAGAGTATGTTGAGCAATCGAGCTCAATGTACCATTTCGCGGCACTCCCAATGAGAGTATGATGAAACAATCACAACTGTACGGAGTCATCTTTCAATGAGTTAGATGAGCACCAAAGATGGAAGGTAGTCACATGATCTCCTGGATCTTCATTAGGCTTGGCTTCAAACTTTGGAATGTCTGAAGGAAACTTCATCGGCATAGGAGGCCAACGACGATCATGACAAATGGGGTCATTCAACAACCTTTTCAAATCTGGCAAGTGTAAAGTCGCCAAGAAAGGTAGTTTGGGTTGCTTCTAATAACCTGGGAAAAAGGGTCCTGGAGTTTGACTGGCACCAAGTTGCCAGGAAAAGTTTGGTTGCTGGCCCGGATTCTAGTAGAAACTAGGGCCCTGACTAGCATAAGGATTTTGCATATGAGGAGACATCATCGGTTGATTTCTCAAATAGGACATAGATTGTTGGGCATGCATTGTATTTGAAGGACTTTGGGAACGATTACACCATGTCGGTCCCATGGGGATAGGCATAGTAGTTTGTCTAGGGTTACATTAATTGTGGAAAGAACTACCCCAGATCGACATTCTGGAGGAGGGAACAGATCCTTTCCCTGAATTCCAAGGTCCTGCTAGGTTTTCCCCCTATGCAGGAATAGTACCCTACACAGGAGTAGATTGTCCAAAAATGGGGTTGCCCCCAGTGAGGAAAGTGGCTGATGAGAAGGTATTGTTACCAAACATTCTGTTCCAAGAAAACAATGTCGAACCTACCAACATACTATGTGAAAGTGGTCCTTGACTCCCCGCTCCAAATAAACTATTGTGTGTAGGTTGCCTGACGGATTGCTGATGCGAACCCCTGAGTGAAGGGGATGAAGGAGGGATATGACCTCCTCTGTAAGGAAAATTGTTAGAAGGGACAGGAGTGCCCCCCATGTGACCTTGCAGAGGAGCGCTAGAGCTTCTTGCCCCCAAACCCAAAGTTTGTAAAGTAGAGTAGGAAAGTACATGACTTGTACTCGAACTAGGCATACCGTATGAGAATGAAGGGCTTGTCACACTAGGTGTGAAAGGGGTTGTGGCCGCCACCAAAGATGGGTTCAGACCACTATGTGAAGTAGTTTCAGTCGATACCATGGTGGATCAGACTGACGACAGTAAGTTAGGATATGAAATCTCTCCTATGGTGACAACCATTGTGGGAATTGAAGAATTCCCAGAAGGCGTAACAACATTTGTTTCCATTACTGTGTGCGACACTGTCTGACGCTCGTAAAATTGAAGTGGTACAATGAAAGGTGCCAAGAAATCAGTGGTTAGGGTTTCAACCGGGCCAATAGCGGTTGCTTCAAGGTCTAAAATGGCTGATTCCTCCAGGGGTTGTTTGGGCACAAAGGTTTGTAACCCGATCACTTGAAAAGACCCTTGTTGGTCTAGCTTTTTCCTTAATGTTGGTCAGGGTGGCTCCAGTGTAACTGGCGGGAAGCCAAGAAACCTTTGCGATCGATAGAGCTTGGGATCCTCCACTGTGTGAGAAGATCCAAGACACTCTAAGGTAGTATAAATGCTCAAAATTAACACACACTACAAAAGTCCCTAGAAGATAAGACAAGCAAACACTAAATTAATTGGAAGAATAGTTACAACAACCAACACTAGAGCAACTTACCGGTGCAAGTGAAACTCGAACATGGAAGCACCCTCCGGGTATACTTCTCAAAGCGTGGCCCAATATCTATCCTAGGTACCACAATATACCCTCGCAGTCACCTATGTATGTCCCTAGAAAGATTGGCAACTAGGTTGCTAGCATGTGAACAATCACCAGGCGGGTACAGTCAAAAGTCGGGTATACCACAATGAGCAAGGTATCGAGCCCGAAACCTGTCAAGGGTATTGAGAGAAAATGTTCCGGAATAAAAATGAGGACCTTGAATGGATTCGAGACCCACAAAGCCCCATGGAAAATGCAAACGACGGAATCCCAAAACAAGCCCTCTATATGTGTTCTCCACTACGATTGGTCAAGCTTTGGAGGGGTTATCTCTGCTACCTTTCCGCACGTGACCTTGTGTTTATCCCCTATGTTAGAGGGGGGTCCTAGATAACTTTCACGACACTGGACTTAGACACTCCCTATCTTAGATTCCAATGTTTTATTTTAAATGGCCTTGAAGAGTTTCCTCTCCAACCTAATCCAAGGCCCTAGTCCTGAACAAGTTTGTGAACCCTACAAACATAAAAGTCTCGTAGATTTTAAATTTAGCGTTAATTTTATGGCTTTGTCTTACGTCAAGGGGTATGAAGGTGAAACTGATGATGTGTAAAAGATGAAAGAAAAAAATGAATGAAAAAGATGGAAACAAAACTTTTACTGAATGCAAAATTTCAACAACTTTTCAAATTTTTTTATTTATTTTTGTTAACTTTTCTAAGATTTTGGACAACAAACTCAAAAGAATTTCACTCGACTATGAGCTACTTATGATCTAAGTGAACTACAAAAACCTATGAAATAAAAGACTTTTTCCTGGCTAATGATGCAGAAACACACTCTTCAACCAAATGAGAAAATAAAAAGATATTTATTTATTTATTTAAATGCTAGTAAAGCAAGAAACGGAAAATATCGACAAGCAAAAAACCAAGAAAAACAATTCTGGCCTAAATTGCAGATCGCAAAGAATCAGGTCAAAAATCACACACTGGCAATTCTAAAAACAATGACTCTCACACTTGTCTAAAAACCTTTAAAATTCTTTTATTTTTATGAGAAAAAGTAAGCTAAGAGTAAAATTAATCCTAAGCTACTGACTGTTCAAACAGAGATTCAAACACCTAAGAGGGATAATTCTTATCAAGGGAAAGGATGACTACCTTACCCTTAACAAAAAGTATCATGTACAAGAACGAGACTATTACTCAAATAGCACGCGTGCGAACATGCGTTGAACAGAGACAGAGTGCGTGTACACGTGGGCTGACCTTGTACAAGCCGCGTGTATATCTAAACTCTAAGAAAGAATGAAAACAGACAGACCAAACCAGGAAGAGACCACTAATATTGATAACTAGGATCCCTTGAAGGCTTGGATACTCTTTCTAACAGAAAAACAAATAATATAAGGAAAAAATATAAAGCAAAAACAATCTGAGATAG
Organism: Picea abies; assembly: GCA_900067695.1. Classification (NCBI taxonomy): domain Eukaryota; kingdom Viridiplantae; phylum Streptophyta; class Pinopsida; order Pinales; family Pinaceae; genus Picea; species Picea abies. The sequence continues at coordinate 24,802 of CBVK0103587148.1, forward strand.
GACTACTAGCAAACAAGACTCAAACATAATTCAAGAAAACCCCTTGAGAATGTGTGATTCTGACAGGGAAGAGGATGATTGCCTCTGAAGTCCTCTGAACTCTACACGCTACTGCTACCTCTATAGCCAGTGTTCACATGCTGGCTATGAGAGGGTAGGGCACGGGTACATGCGTGTAGACCTTGTGCAGGTCGCTTGTACCTCTGTGGGTCCCGAAAAACATAGTCAAGAAAAAGATAGGGAAAGCTGGTATGGAAAACCGGACTCTTAGCTAGCTCAGACCTTACAAAAACTAAAAAGAAAAGACAGGAAAGAAAAACTAGTCTTTAAACTACCCAAAAACTAAAGAAAATTCCAGGAACCCTAGAGAGTTTCCCTGGTATGATCACCAATTCTGTTGTTGGGGAAAATCACCCTACGGACTAGAAAATAGAGTTCAGACTTTTCATGTAGATATGACTAAATAGAAATTACTTTCTACCTTCATTCGTAGATTTAAATCCCCTTTTCTTAGTAAATTCATGGAAAGATCAACCTACCTCGTTTCCAATGTTTGATGTCGATCCTCTGTTGTACTTGATTACTTGTTCGCAATACTCCTTCCAAAGATGACCTACATCCAAGACAAGCAACAACTATGCATGCATACTACTTATATACTAACGGGTTAGAAATCAAAACATATACTGATCAAACTATAAATAGTTCATGAATTGGGATAGGAAAAGCATTCTCTTTATTACTTAGAATGAGTCAACTTACAATAGCTGAGTCTGACCACCGCTCCTCAACCCTGATCCTGGGCTCGTCTTCTTCTGTCCTTCAACTACTTTTCTTTGAATCTCCTTTGGCATCAGGAAAGGCTAAAGGGTTGGGACAATGGGAATACGTAAATGGGCAAAGTTTCTTTGCTATATATTTCCTCCTCCAAATGTGACCTCTGCACCTTCTTTTATAGGCTAGAAGGAGCTAGATATTTGGATGAACCCTCGGCCATGCATGGCCAGGAGTTTTAGTTAACTCAACCATAGATTTTTGTTCCATCGGCAACTTTCCTTTTTTCATGCTTTTGTCAGTCCATGCAGGCTATTTTGGGTCAGCCAGCATGTACACACATGTAGTAATGTATTAAGGCGCGTGGGCCTTTATACAAGAGGATTTTCAAAGAGTTGTTCAACAGTGTTTTGGCAAACAAGGGATATGAGTTGGCCTGATGCCAGGTAAGCATGTCTGGTGCAATTTAGGGTTATAACACCTATTCCCTCAAGAGGTGAGTGGAATGGCCTACTGCAATGGTGCTTGAAGGCTTCAAAGAGAAAAGAGGATTCTCAAGGAAGAATTCTTGCAACATAACAATACCTTGAAGATCTTGGTTTCTTATCACACCCATGGATCTTATTTATATTATTCATACATGAAAAAATGTAAGTGGTTCATAGTGTGAACAAGGGGCCTTTTAGGGCACCCTCTAGACCTTGACCAGCCTCCAAGCTAGATTTCGCTCAGATATGAGTGTCAAATCGTGTTATGGGTCAGAATAGAAGTGGTTGAGGGGCTGAAAAGATCCATAAATGCATCATTCATAGAAGTGCACATTGTTTCTCGTACACAGTCACTCATTTTGCGCATAGTGTGCGTTGAGGCATGTGTTGGCCTGCGCACTTTGCACACGCTCCTTTTGGTGATTCTGCACATTCTGTTTTTTGACCGCAATTACATAGTTTTTTTCCTTATGGATAAATGTTAGTGTTGTAGGTGGACTAATTGTTGTTGGCATTGATGTTTTTTCTTAACCATATGTGTGCAATGTTGCAGATTATTTTTCAGTGATAACAACAACGATAACTTATGTTTCAGAGGGAGCATCCATTCAAGTGTATTGGAGAGAAGGCATGGTAGCAGATCTGGTAGAGAAGATAGAGAAAAATCTAGGTGGGATAAATACCTTCCTCGCTAAGAGGGAGTGTTGATGTTTTTGGTAGCATCAGATTGGTACTTCCACATAGGCATGTGTTTTTCATGTGGAAGTAGTAAAAAATATTCTAGTCTTGAGTTTACTTTAGTTAGAAGGAATTAATTAAAGTAAAATTTTAATTATTAGTGAATTGAGTTATTTGAGGACATTCTTAGATTGCAACATGTAATATAAATCTTAAGTGATTTTGAGAAGTAATATCAACCATAGATCATTTTGGAGATTAGAAATACATTGTAACTCATGATTATAAAAGTAAGTTTGGGTATAGGAGAAGTCAGTTTTGATGAGAGATAAAAGTCAGAGACTTTTGTTGAGGGAGTCGACGTGGTCGGGACTTGTCTAAGATAAAATTGTGAGAGACTTGGTGAGAGACAAAGGTTGAGGATAGAAAATAAGGAATTTTTCTAGAAAGGAGTGTAGGAGCAAAGAAGGACTTTTCCTTACACTATAGTGAGGAGATCCCTAGTTGGGTGAAGAGAGTTCATCCAAGTGTTTATGAGAAGGTTGAATCACAAAGGACTGTGATTCAAGATCTTTATAGGTGGAGAAGTAAATTCATCTAGAGGTCACATGGGTCAAAGAGGAGAGAGATTAGAAGTAGCCACAGGTGGGTTTCGAAGGACATATACCAAAGGGAAGAGCATAGTCGTACGAAGGTTTTTGTATAGGATTTCCATACACATATGTGGTTCTTAGAGGAGACAGACGCAGATATCCACAGGTAAGAGAAAGGAAAGGCGTAGAAATCTGTGGGCCAGAGAAGCGAAAGTCGTGGATGCATTGAGAAACATGTTGGTACAAGGTCGTACAAAAGCATAGGAGTTTCCAGGTTTTCCTGTAGTATACAATTATCTCAGTAGGCCATTATCCTTGTTACCTGAGCCCTAATTTGACCTTAATAAAATCATCATTGGTATGGTTTTGCCTCCATAATTTTTCCAGTCATTTACCCAAAATTGTTGGTGTTCTTGTGTTCTTGATTTGGTTTCCTTGTTTATGCTTCCGTTGCATGTTTAGTTGATTACTCAATTGTGATTTTAGTAGATAAAGTGATTTATCTTTGAGCTAATTTTTGGGTTTTGAGTAGAGTGGTAAAATATCAAAATGGTATGAGTACATACCAAGTGTTGAATCCTCTTGGGAAAATATCGATAGAAGGTAGTCGAATGAACAAAGGGAAAACTCTAGAAGGATGTCGTGGTCGAAGAGATGGAATCCTTGCACAAGAATGAGACATGGGACTTAGTTGAATTACCTAGTGGAAGAAAGCTCATCAGTAGAAAATGGGTATTCAAGAAGAAGATGAATGTAACATGTCAAGTCAAGAAACACAAAGCTCGATTGGTAGCGAAAGGATATTTCCAAGTTGAAGGACTAGACTTCGGTGAGATTTTTTCCCCTATTGTAAAATTAATTTCCATTAGATTACTAATGTCATTAGCTACAAAATTTGATCTATAAATAGAAAAAATGGATGTAAAGACAGTGTTCCTACATGTGGACCTAGAAGAAGAAATCTACATGAAACAACCTGAAGGATTTGTAGTAAAGGGAAAGCAATATTTGGTGTGCAAACTAAAAAGATACCTTTATGGTCTAAAGAAATCACGAAGGATGTGATACCAAAAGTTCGACACATACAACATTACTTTGGGATTTGTGAGAAGCAAAGTTGATCATTTTATATATTCCATTCCTTTAACACCGGGCAATCTTCCTCCCAATTTTTTCCCTTATCATCATCCTTTTTCTCAAAAAAATGAAATTGAGAAAATTGTCCATCAATTGTTAGAAGTGGGTGTTATCCATCCTAGTACTAGCCCCTATTCTTCCCCTATTGTTATGGTCCTCAAGAAGGAAGGAACTCAGTGCATGTGTTGTTATTTTCGTGTCCTCAATAAACTTACCATCAAGGACAAATTCCCCATTCCCATCATAGATGACCTTTTGGATGAAATCAATGGGGCTCAATGCTTTACCAAAATCGACCTCTATTCTAGCTACCACCAGATATGCAAGAAAGAGGAAGACATCCCCAAGATGTCATTTCACACTCATGAGTTCCACTGCGAGTTCTTGTTCATGCCCTTTGGCATCTATAATTCCCCCTCCAGTTTTCAAAGTCTCATGAATCATATCTTTCATCCTTTCCTCTGTCACTTTGTGTTATTTTTATTTTATCATATTCTCATCTATAGTAAAACGTGGCCAACCCATATCACCCATGTAGAACAAGTTCTCCATCTCCTCTCCAAGCACAAACTTTTCCTCAAACAATCTAAATCTCCTTTTGGCATCTTTGAAGTTGAGTACCTGGGTCATATTGTTGGCAAGGATGGTGTAAGGGTGGATCCTAAGAAAATTGAAGCTATGCATAATTGACCTCACCCTAAAAATCTTAAAAGTATGTCTAGTTTACCAGGTTTAACAGGTTGTTATCACAAGTTTGTTCAAAATTATGGAAGCAATTCCCCCCCCTAACAACTCTCCTTAAAAATAATTCCTTGAGTTCAACTCGAGTAGATAAACAATCCTTCCAAGCCTTGAAAGAAGCTATCTTCACTACTCCTATACTAGCCCTACGTAATTTCACCAGAACCTTTGTTCTGGAATGTGATGCATTAAGGAGAATAATTGGGGTAGTCCTCTTGCAAGATGTACACGCTTTGGCTTTCACAAGTAAACAATTTTCAGAGAAACACTTGGGCCAATCGATATATGAAAAAAAAATGATGGTTATTTTTCATGCAGTGGATCTATGGTGCCCTTATCTATTGGGAAAACACTTCCAAATTAAAATAGACCATCAAAGCCTCAAGTACTTCTTGGAACAACGCATTTCATCCCCATAGCAACAAAAATGGGTGACCAAGATGTTTGGATATGCTTATGAGATCATTTAAAAAAAGGGTAAAGAAAATGTGGTGGTTGATGCTCTTTCCAGGAAATATGAAGAACAAGGGTACCTCTTCTCTCTCTCATTCATTGTCATCGAATGGCTTCAGGATGTTCACTAAGAATGATTTCACGACCCCAAAACCTCAAGCCTCATCCAAAAACTACAACATTATCCCCAAGTTTCTCCAGGGTACTCTTGGCACAATGAAGAGTTTCTCTATAAAGGTCGCCTAAATTTAAGAAAAAAGTATGACCTTAAATCTAAGGTGCTCTCTGAGCTTCATGCTCATCTTACTGTAGGGCATTCGGGTTTTACCAAAACTTTTGAACATGTCAAACGCTCTTTATTCTAGGATGGTTTTCCCCTTTTGGAAGAATGTGATATATTTATACACAATAAGGGAGAGACTATAAAAGCTCCTGGCACACTCCAATTGCTTCCAATTCCACCTACTATTTGGAATCATAATCGTCGTAGTGGAAAATGCGAGAATAAAGGGGATCTTGGGAGGTGGCAGGGGGGACTGTCAATGGATAAGTTTTATTGTCCTTAAGTGGTGTTGGTTTTCCTTCTACTTCTATACTGTTTGAGTTTATATTGACCCAGGGTTCATGTCTATTTGGATTTCCAACAAAGCCTCTAAAATTATCGGCCCTCCTGGTGAACTAGAAGCCAACACAACACACATAATGCGTTGCCCAGTCTCACTCGAGATAGATTTAATGGGTGGTTTTAAGACTCGTGTGTTTACAACCTAGGATTGAGTGTGAGATAAGAGATTTGAACATTGAACCATTATTATGACTTTCAAATGAAACCTACTATTCTTCACGACTATGTAGTAACTCTAACAACTTATTCCCTCAATACCACAACAATAATTAACAAACACTATAATAACTCATTCATTCAACATAATAATAGCTACTGAAGACATTAAAGACATGAATGCATTCATCTCATAACACAAATGTTACCGTGGTTCACCCCTTCCTAGGCTACGCCCACAAAGATTTGTCTCTTGGCTCTTATATTATGATAGTCCTGCATCTACAACGTCGCACGCTTTACAATCCTTCATAGTCGGGTAAGATCTATATGAGGCATACTAGATCACACCAGGATCTGTAGCCTTCCATCTAACCCTCAAGATCTACCTTCCTACATCCCTTCCATCTCAACATGATGCAGGAGCATCTACACTTCATCAAGCGAGCCAGCGCACGGAAAAAAGGAATATAGTTGGACAGTGCCAGCACATACAAATTTTGAATCACATTGAAGATTGTTGCACCGCCGTTTTACTGAAGGCATTCAAAGCTGAGCACACTTGTATTATATTATAGATAGGAAGGCATTTAATGGTTTTAATGCTGTTAGATAGGAATTAACTGTAGATTAGACATTACTACTTTTGAGAGGGAAAACGGAATAATAGACACCCTTCTTTGTACATTGTATCCATTCTTGCATACTGAAGAGAGCAGAGCAGAGCAGAGAAGAGAGCTTGTGAAGGACCTCCATGTATAGGCATTGAATTAATAAGAAATAGCTTTGATTCAATTTCATGGATGTGTTTGATCTCTGTGTGTTGTTGTTATTATGCTTGTGCATGTTTGCTTCTTTTTATGCTTATCTTTTATATGCTGCATATGTGATTGCATATCAGGTTCGTAACCTGAGAGAATGAGTGTATGAGTTTCAATTGTTTCTCTGCTTGAGTCAGGAGATTCCTGCATAGAGTGCAGTCGAATTCCTTCGCATTTGAGTGCGTTGAGGGGGCTAAGCGGTTAAACTCTTGTTCTCGTATTTCTAGGGTAAATTTGGTTGTTCGAACCATGCAGATGAAGTGCAGGTCAGAATGAAGTCTCAATAGTAAGTCTGAGAGACGAATGACGCGAGTTATTGTCTTTAAGAAGCGCACACAGTCTGGAAGGATTCGCCACTTCGAGAGTTGTGGAAGTTGAGTGTGGTCGTTGGTACAGAGTCTCCGGAGGAGAAGAGGGACCAATCTCAGGAGGGATAGTACCCTTTACTTCAGTTACACAGGATGAAATTGGTGCAGTGGAAAATTCTTAGGAGGAAGAGAATCAACGGTCGGAAGACCCTGCGAAGTTTGTGAGATCCCGAGGATCGTCAAATCAAGGGGGAGTCATGCGGGAGTTACACGTAAGCGCAGGCATGGAGAATCAAAGTCCATTGGACTTCGGGGTGTCGGCATTCGGGGATTGGTAAGGCGAGAGTTTTACACCTCGTGAAATCCCGAGTTGCGGATTCTCGAATTAACGGGAGCCGTCGATCATCAGAGGGACACACGCCGTCAGATCCCAGAGATCGGGACATCAGAGTTTGGTGTTTTCAACAGAAAAGGAAATTTGCATCGCGGATTCGTGATCCGCGAAATCCTGAAGTGACGTGGTAGGTGGGACCCCGATCGTTGGTGGAGTATAGGTGGAAGCACATCGGGGTTCGGGGTTCGGGGATTCATAGGGTAAATGAACCACAGCATTTCCACCGCCGATTTCCCGATGGGGGAATCCCCGACAAGTAAAGAACGTTGACCTTTCGATCATCGGGGCTCGGGGTTTGGAGCTACATGTGAATCATACTCCCATGAACCGCGAACTCCCGAAGTGCGATTTCCTGATTTCCGAAAACAAGATTGTCGAAGGAGTGGTGCTGTGGGTAGGAGAACTCCCGAGAGGAGTTGAAGAGCATTGACTCTTCAAGCCCATGTGTCAAGAAGGTCCTGGTGGAAGAAGCTTGCTCAGTGAGGGGTAGGTGGCGTCAGGTGGTATCAGAGCCTGGAACTGGTCTGTGTATTTCAGGCGAGAGCAGCACTCTGATACACACGACTTGCGTCAGGTGGTATCAGAGCGGGAGTTTGGAATTCTCTTTGTTCGGGTAATAGAGAGGAGCAGAAGACATAATGTCGCCGTGAAGGGAGAGACAGTCACTTGATCGTGAAGACAGGGACACACGAAGAAGGGGTAGGCCAGCAGGCAACCTAGAGATGGAGCGGAAAATACTAGATCTCAGAGCGAGACTCGAAGAGATGGATACCACCCAGAGGAGTGGAGCTGGTATGGCAGAGTTCAGCGATTCCGAGGTTGAGGAGGAAGCTAGACACGACCAAGAAGAGGTCACTGCAGAAGATGCCTCGACAGAAAGGTTGATAAGAGCCATTTCGAGGATGATCTCGAAGACTAAAATGGACATTCCCATCTATGAGGGAAGTCTAAACGCAGAGGAGTTGCTGGATTGGATCCGAGCACTCGACACCTACTTCGATTATGAGGACATCGAAGAGGACAAGAAGGTGAGGCATGCAGTCACGAAGCTGAAGGGTCATGCAACCTTATGGTGGGACGAGCTGTAGGTAGATAGATGCAGCAAAGGCAAATAGAAGATCAAAAGCTGGGATTGGATGATCACCATGATGAAGGCGAAGTTCATTTCGAGAGACTACCAGATTACTCTGTTCAGGCGCATGCAGAACCTGAGAAAGAAGTTGATGTCGGTGAAGGAGTACACCGAGGAGTTCTATAGGCTCAACATTCGAGCAGGTCATCGGGAAAGTGATGACGAAAAGGTGGCAAGGTACTTGAATGGTCTCAGGTATGACATTCAGGATGAATTGAGCATGGTCACCGTCCGCACTGTTGAGGATGCGTACCAGATGGCTCTGAAAGCCGAGGAGAAGCTGAGCCGCAAGCAGGGACAGCGAGGGCGAGGCAGAAGCCAGCCGAGAGGAAAAATAGTTGCTCAAGAGAGAACACAGAAGCCCAAGGAGGAGTGGAAGAAGCCTCAGGGAAAAGTTGAAAGAGGTGGAACCTCACAGCAGAGGCAACAGAATATTGAGCTGAGGAGGCAGCGACCAGATCAGCAAGGAGATTACGCTGATGCCAATACATTTCCTCATACCCGAGGTAGAGGCAGAGGTCGAGGAGGAGTTATTACATGTTTCACGTGTGGTAAAGACGGACACAAAGCCGTGGACTATCCAGAGAGGAACATGGACAGAGGAAAAGCTCACATCGCTGAGGCACAGCAGAGGCATGATGTCGAGAGCGAGGATGCGGACAGTGGGAGATTGCTGGGGATGCATAAGGTCCTTTTGGCACCCAAGAAGGAGGTGGAGAACGTTGTGCAGAGGAGCAGACTATTCAGAACGGCTTGTACAACCAAGGACAGAAAGTGCAAGGTCATCATTGACAACGGAAGCACTGACAATCTCATTTCAACCGAGATGGTGGAGAAATTGGAGCTGACAACAACTAAGCACCCGAGTCCATACAAAGTCTCGTGGTTACAGAAAGGACACCGGGTAAGTGTCACTAAACAATGCTTAGTTAAATTTAAAATTGGGAATTATCATGATGAGATCCTATGTGATGTTATTCCCATGGACGTGTGTCATATACTTCTGGGGAGACCATGGCATTATGATCAGAATGTTGTTCATGATGGGAGGATGAACACATACACCTTGGAGAAGGATGGGAGAATTCATAAACTACTGTCGATAAAGGATAAGAAGGTAGAACCGGAAGTGAGCAGCACAATACTTCTCATGAGTGGTAAGGAACTTCTCACGGAGTTGGAGAAGAAGGAAGATCCACAATTCTTTGTTTTCAGGAAGCCGAGAGTTGTACTGACAAGCACAAGAGTGGACGACTTGCCAGATGAGATTCAACAACTATTGGGAGAGTTCACTGACATCATCATGGATGAAATGCTGCATTCATTGCCACCGATGAGGAGTGTGAGTCATCATATCGACCTCATACCTGGAGCAAGTTTACCGAACAAGGCAGCGTACAGGTTGACGCCTCAGGAGAACAAGGAGGTCAAGAGGTAGGTGCAAGATCTGTTGGATAAGGGACTGGTCAGAGAGAGTCTTAGTTCGTGTGTTGTTCCGACAGTACTGAGCCCAAAAAAGGATGGGGGTTGGAGGATGTGTACAGACTCCAGAGCAATTAATAAGATCACCATCAGGTACAGTTTCCCATTGCCGAGAATGGACGACTTGATGGATTGCCTGAGTGGGGTGAATTATTTTTCCAAGATTGATCTCAAGAGCAGATATCATCAGATCTGGATGAGAGAGGGGGATGAATGGAAAACATCATTCAAGACAAACGAGGGTTTGTATGAATGGTTGGTCATGCCGTTTGGTTTGACAAACGCGCCAAGCACTTTTATGAGGCTGATGAATGAAGTCCTGAGGGAATTCATTGGCAAATTCGTGGTCGTATATTTGGATGACATATTGATATTCAACAAGACGAAGGCTGAACACTTGAAACATTTGTCTATTTTGATGAGAAGGCTGTAGCAGGAGAAGCTGCTGATCAATTTGAAGAAATGTTCCTTCATGCAGACAGAACTCATTTATTTGGGTTTTGTGATATCAACGAATGAATTGAAGATGGATCTAGAGAAGGTTGAAGTGATAAGGAATTGGCCATCGCCGAGGAATGTTTTTGAGGTAAGGAGATTTCACGGTTTGGCAAGCTTCTACAGAAAATTCATTCGAAATTTTAGTGGAATTAGTGCCGCGATGATGGACACTGTGAAGAAGCGGCATAAATTCTTTCAGTGGACAGTCGAGGCTGAACGAAGCTTCAATCTGTTGAAGTGAAAGATAACTGAGCAGCCAATTCTGGTGCTGCCAGACTTTCAAAAAACCTTCCAAGTAAAGTGTGATGCAAGTGGATATGCTGTTGGAGGGGTCTTGAGTCAGGATGACAGGCCTGTAGCATATTACAGTGAGAAGCTAGATGATGCGAAGATGAAGTACTCCACGTACGATAAGGAGTTCTATGCCATTATCCAGGCATTGAAAAAGTGGAGGCATTATCTCATACCCAAGGAATTTGTTCTATACAGTGACAATCACGCACTGCAATTCGTGAGTCAGCAGGAGAAGCTGAATCAAAAGCATGCGAAGTGGGTGGAGTATATGCAAAACTTCACATTTGTTATAAGCACATTTCGGGAGCTGCGAATAAGGTAGCGGATGCCTTGAGCAGGAAATGTTTAATGCTGCAGGAGTTCAGGATCAAAACGTTGGGTTTTGAAAACCTGAAAGACATGTATGCAGGTGATGTTGATTTCGGTGAAGCATATGAAGCCGCCGAGAATCCGGTGCTCAGGGATAGAAGTCCATGGATAGAATTCTTGATACAAGATGGATTACTTTTCAAGGGTAATCAACTGTGTATTCCAAATTGCTCTATGCGAGAGAATTTGGTGCAGGAAAAGCACAGTGGAGGCTTAGCCGGTCATTTCGGGCATGACAAGACATTCGCCAAGCTGAGCGAATCATATTATTGGCCGGGCATGCGTGCAGATGTGAAGAGGTTTGTTGACAGGTGCAGAATATGTCAACACGCGAAGGGACGAAAATAGAACACTGGTTTTTATCAGCCACTGCCCATACCCGAGAGGCCATGGGAAGCCATTAGTATGGATTTTGTTTTGGGGTTGTTGAGAACACAGCGTGGAGTAGATTCCATTTTTGTTGTGGTGGAAAGGTTCTCTAAGATGGCACATTTCATCCCGTGTCATAAGATAAGCGATGCGACACACATCGCCAACTTGTTTTTCAAAGAGATTGTCCGATTACATGGATTGCCGAGGAGCATAGTCTCAGATCGGGACATGAAGTTCATCGGTTATTTTTGGAGGACACTATGGAAGAAGCTGGGGACTGATCTGGCATTCAGCTCAGCATACCATCCGCAGATAGATGGATAGACCGAGGTGGTAAATAGAAGCCTGGGGGACTTGTTGAGAAGCCTGGTGACGGAGCATCACACCAGTTGGGATCAGATCCTACCACAGGCAGAGTTCGCATACAACGATTCTGTGAATCAGAGTACAGGTAAGAGGTCATTTCAAATTTTGTATGGGACACAGCCGAGAGAAGTGTCTGAGCTCAGGGAGCCAGAGCAGCCTCAAACTAGTAGAGCGAGGGCTGAAGAGTTCGCAGAGGTGATGAAAGAACTTCACGCAGAGGTGAAGCAGCGGTTACAAAAGTCGAACCAGGAGTATAAGCGCAGAGCCGACCAACGGAAGAGGCAACTTCACTATGAAATGGGAGACATGGTTCTGGCGCATCTAACGAAAGAAAGGTTCCCGAGGGGAACATATAACAAGCTCAAGATGAAAAAGATCAGGCCGTGCCGAATCCTCAGGAAATTTGGTGAGAATGCATATGAGCTTGAGTTGCTAGAGGGCATCGGGATATCCCCGATTTTTAACATTTCGGATTTATACCCATACAGGGCCAAGGAAGCAGACACTGGAACTGAGGAACCAATGATTCAATGGTAGAAACAATTACCAGTTACATAGAAACCGCAGATGGAGTGCATACTGGAGAAGTTGGAAGAAAGACCAGGAGGAAGCAGTATTTTCAATACCTGGTGAAATGGAAGAACCACCCAGTGGAGGATGCCAACTGGGAGGATGAAGCAGTAATCCTGAAACATGGGCACACTGTGCAGCAACTCATGGACAGGAGCCCATGAAGTCTTTTGAGCCGAGGAGTATGATGCAGGAGCATCTACACTTCATCAAGCGAGCCAGTGCGCGGAAAAAGGGAATACAGCTGGACAGTGCCAGCACATACAAAATTTGAATCACATTGAAGATTGTTGTGCCGCCGTTTTACTGAAGGCATTCAAAGCTGAATGCACTTGTATTATATTATAGATAGGAAGGCATTTAATGGTTTTAATGCTGTTAGATAGGAATTAACTGTATATTAGACATTACTACTTTCGAGAGGGAAAACGGAATAATAGACACCCTCCTTTGTACATTGTATCCATTCTTGCATACTGAAGAGAGCAGAGCATAGCAAAGCAGAGAGCTTGTGAAGGAACTCCATGTACAGGCATTGAATTAATAAGAAAGAGCTTTGATTCAATTTCATGGATGTGTTTGATCTCTGTGTGTTGTTGCTATTATGCTTGTGCATGTTTGCTTCTTTTTATGCTTATCTTTTATATGTTGCATATGTGATTTCATATCAGGTTCGTAACCTGAGAGAATGAGTGTATGAGTTTCAATTGTTTCTCTGCTTGAGTCAGGAGATTCCTGCATAGAGTGCAGTCGAATTCCTCCACATTTGAGTGCGTTGAGGGGGCTAAGCAGTTAAACTCTTGTTCTCATATGTCCAGGGTAAATTTGGTTGTTCGAACCATGCAGATGAAGCGCAGGTCGGAATGAAGTCTCAATAGTAAGTCTGAGAGACGAACGACGCGAGTTATTGTCTTTAAGAAGCGCACACAGTCTGGAAAGATTCGCCACTTCAAGAGTTGTGGAAGTTGAGTGTGGCCGTTGGTACAAAGTCTCTAGAGGATAAGAGGGACCAAGCTCAGGAGGGATAGTACCCTTTACTTCAGTTACACAGGACGAAATTGGTGCAACAGAAAATTCTCAGGAGGAAGAGAATCGCCAGTCAGAAGACCCCGCGAAGTTTGTGAGATCCCGAGGATCGTCAGATCAAGGGGGAGTCATGTGGGAGTTACCCGTAAGTGCGAGCGTGGAGAATCAAATTCCATTGGACTTTGGGGTGTTGGCATTCGGGGATTGGTAAGGCGAGAGTTTTACACCTCGTGAAATATCGAGTTGCGAATTCCTGAATTAACGGGAGTCGTCGATCATCAGAGGGACACGTGGCCTTAGATCCCAGAGATCGGGACATCAAAGTTCAGGGTTTTCAACAACAAAGGAAATTTTCATTGCGGATTCGCAATCCGCAAAATCTCGAAGTGACGTGGCAAGTGGGACCACGATCGTTGGTGGAGTACAGGTGGAAGCACATCGGGGTTCAGGGTTCGGGAATTCATAGGGTAAATGAACCACGGCATTTTCATCGCTGATTTCCCGATGGGGGAATCCTCGACAAGTAAAGAACGTTGACCTTTCGATCATCGGGGCTCGGGGTTTGGAGCTACATGTGAATCATACTCCCGCGAACCGCGAACTCCCGAAGAGCAATTTCCCGATTTCCGAAAGGAAGATTGCCGAAGGAGTGGTGTTGTGGGTAGGAGAACTCCCGAGAGGAGTTGAAGAGCATTGACTCTTCGGGCCCGTGTGTCAAGAAGGTCCTGGTGGAAGCGGCTTTCTCGGTGAGGAGAAGGTGGCGTCACAACAACTTACAAAATAGGTCATACAACAAAACCCCTTACATATCGCATCAACTCATGCATAAATCCTATAGCTACAATAATTTGAACAATATGAAAAACCCCGATCCATACAAAAGTATGAACCTCTATAATGCCTTGGTATCTATATTTATACATTTCTGCCTCTTTATCCATTACAATACCTTACCAAAACCCTAACCCTACTGTCATTATGTCTTCCTCCCATGCGTGCGTGTTGGTCTTCCTTCCAGATTTTTCCATCCTTACATGTGCATGTGATGTGCTTCTTTCTAGCTGTCACTTTCATCATGCATGCATTATTTCCTCAAAAACTCCTTCCTTTTCCACTTTGGCCTACCTCCAATAGGCCCCCAACACTGACATGTGGCTCATCCTAAACCACCTATCCTATGTGTTCTCCCTTGATCTCCTTGGTGATTGTCTGGAACTTTTCCTTTAGCTCTACCGCCAGTGTCTGCGCCTGCGTAGTCTTCTCCTTGAGTGCGTCCACTCTAAACTGTAATTTCATCACTGATCAATTCCACACATTATTCTTGGGTGTTTTCTATACATGCCTTGTCTTCCTTTTCTTGTGCCAACACCTCTGCTACCCATTCTTGCAACGGTTCCATTCAAGCCTGTCACTCCTGTTTCTGCATTTTCACAGTAATTAGCTCTAACTATAATCTCTTCATGTCCTGCATCCCTTTAACCCGTTCTATGATTGGTATTGTATTTTGATTCTTATTGAGCTCTTGGATCACTGTGTTGATCCTTTCTTCATTCTTGTCCCACCGTTGGACCTGTTGATCCTCCTCCAATCTAGTCCAAAGTTGTGTTGTTGTTTCTGCAAGGCAATCTTTCACTGGTGCGGCCTCTGCCCATCTTGTTAGGCATTCCTTCACGGTGATAATGTACCTAGCTCATGTTATTTTTTCTAGTGGGTTTATTGGTCACAGGAAGTCTATTTCCCACTTATTGAATGCCTTTAATGTTATTTGTGGTCGTAATGGCATCTCATTTTTTTTGTTGGGTTTTCCTACCCTTTGACAAACATCGCATCTTTGACAGTACTGCTTCAAGTCTTTGTGAATAGTTGGCCACCATAGTCCTATGTGAAATACCTTCTGTACGGTAGCTCTAATTGCATAATTCCCTCCTGCTATTCCTTCATGGGATTCTTCTAAAACTCTTGGTCTTTTGTGCTCTAACATGTTTCTTCGCAGGATTTTATTTACGCCCATTTTGTATAAGTGTCCTTCAATCAGTTGATAGTTGGAAATGCAGACTACAAGGTTTTTCTTCTATGAAGTGCTATATTCATGCGGCGCAGTACTTTTTCTCAAGTACTAAATGATATCTATGAAGTGATCATCGACAATTTGTATTGAGAGTAACTGTGCATCTAGAAAGTTTTCCTCCAAGTTTGTAGGTTCTTCTCCATTGGTGACTCTTGATAGATGGTCAGGTCCTGCATTCAATTTTCCTGGCTTGACTATTACTTCAAAGTCAAATTATTGAAATAGTAGTAACCAATGACAGATTCTCCCCCCCCAACACTGGCTTGTTGGCTTGGTATTCCAGGGCTGAGTGATCTACGAACATCTTAAAATGTTTTCCCACTAAGTATTGTCTGAATTTTTGTAGTGCATAAACCATCACTAGGCATTCTCTTTCTGTCGTGTTATAGTTCTCTTTTGAGTCAGATAGATTTCTACTCACAAATTCTATCAGGTGATCCAAGTATCTTTCTCCTGGCTACACCAAGATAGCTCCAAGTGTTATGGATGATGAATCTACATGCACATGGAATGTCTTCTCCGAGTCTGAAAATATTAATATCACTGTGTTAACCATCTTTTCCTTCAAAGTGCTCAGACTGTGTTGACACTCATCATTCCACTGGAACTTTGTTTCCTTTCTTAACAAATTTTCCATTGGTGAAGCAATATGTGCATATCCTTTGATAAATTTCCTGTAGTATCTCGTATGTCCCAACGTCGCTCTTAGCTTATGGACTATTTTTGGTGGTTGTAAGTTAACAATTACTGCAATCTTTACGTAAACCCTGTTTACATACTATATGACCCAATAGTATCCCAAATGTTGTTCCGAATATGAATTTATTTATGTTCAGTGATATCTAAAACTATCTGCATCTTTGTAACATTAGGCATAAGACTTCTACATGGTATTTCAACAGATTGTAAACTGTCCAATCATCTAGGTATACTTCGAGAAACTGTTGGATGAATTCCTTAAATGTAATAATGACTACTCTAGAAAATATTGTTGGTTCATTCTTCAGTCCAAATGACATGACTGTGTATTCATAAGGTCCCCATTCTATCGCAAACATGGTATTGTATCTATCTTCTTGTGCTATCTTGATTTCATGGTAGCCTGAGAATCCATCAGTGAACGAATAAGCTTCATATCCTCCTACATTCTCTAGCACTTCATCTGTGAAGGGTGTAGGGAATGGGTCGTGTAGGCATCCATCATTCAACTTCTGCAAGTTGATGCATATCCAGATCCCTCATTTCTTTTCCTATACTACCATCGGGCTTATCCATTTTGATTCTTCAATTGGTTCAATGATGCCGACTTTGAGCATCCTATCGATTTCAACTTTGACTTTCTGCTTATATATTGGGTTTAGTCTATATGGTCGCTATCTGACCAATATTGCTTCTGGTCTAAGTGGTATATTCATTTCTTGTAGCTCTCCGGCTATGCCCTTCATCTCTATAAATATTGTGGGAAATAGGTCGTTGTACTCATGCAACAACTCTGTTATGATTTCCATTGTTTTCTCATCCCAATAGTCTCCAATGCTTGCCATTTTGGGCTTCTCAGTTGTCCCAATGTTTACTTTCTTTACTTTAATCGGCCTGGAAATGACTTCTGACTCTATGGGTGGGCCTTCCACCTCTCTTTCTCTCTTTGCTTCTTCAATCTGAATATCGCATGGATCATCTTCATCTGATGCTTCATCTTTCACATGGTAACAAGACAACAATTCCTTGACTATCTGTTTGTTATGTTGTTGTTCTTCCGTGATCAGTTCAATTTCTGGTTCTTTGATGAATATCACACCTCTTATCTATTTAAGCATGGAATCTATGTTGGGGTTCTCATGCTCGAATGAGAAAGTGACTGCAAAATTTTGTTGCAATGTCATCCAGGTCATAGTTCCTTTGCATAATTCGTGGTCTGTGTACTAGTTCACTGGTATGCCCTCTAGGGTGTGTATGAAGTGATGAGTCCATTCCTTTGGGGGTGTCAATTTCCACAATGTTCTGCACTTCTCCAAGTGTTTCATTGGTGCCCCTTTTCCATCATATTTATGTTGCCTGTTGTTTTGTTGTTCTACACCGAACCTTATGTGTATCAACCACTTACATTGGTATCAATCTATGATTGTCTCTTTGTGCACACCCCACCATCTCGTAGGTGTGGCCATGAGTGCTAAATCAAGTGATAACAGTCTCTGGTTCTCTAACATGACATATTCGTACCATGTCAAGAATGTTTCCAAATCGTTTATTCCATGGAAACTAGGTGGTTCCATGATTTTTGTGCCTACCCATCTTATTGCGTGGTATATTCTTGCACATCTGTGCATGGAAACCTCGTGTAGCCTTTGATTCGAGTTTTCTAAACCAATATCTAAGTCTGTTGGACATGAGGTAATGCTTCACCAACTGAGTATCCCATCTACGGTTGGTTTTATGTAATCCGCATTGCGCACAATTGTTATGTACAACTGGTCGATTTCCTCTAAGTCTAGGAAAGTAGGTTCTACAAACCTCTCCCCTTATAATGGGTCTAATGGTGTGATGACCCTGTATTCTCCTGACTCAAATGTCATTTTCTTAGTCTTCAAGTTGATTATATCCTAGTTGTCAAATTCCCAATCCAGACCAAGCAATGTTGGGTAAGGTGTTGTGCCATCCACTATTTCAATAACTTCAAAATCGGCTTTTGCGCACACTCCATCCAGTTCTACTATTACTCCTTTCAGTCTACTGATTGGTAGGGTTATGTGTTTGTTTTCTAGTTTCAATTGAATAGGTGAATATCCTAATGTTGGTTGTCCCACATTGCCATGTCTTCTTTGGTAATACATTGACTTCAGATCCTAGATCTGGTATGATGTCTCCCATGATGAAATACTCGATGTTGGCATTCAGTCTGAATTTCCTAGTAGTTCTTCTCCTTGTATGTAGGTGATTCAGTTCTTGATTGACATGTGGGCATGTATGGGCCCTTACAAAGATTTAAGACTGTTTCAAAAAACTAAGAGGAACCCTAGGGGGGCTTTGTCCTCTCCTAAAGATTTTTGTTAAGGGATATGGAACTTCCTCTCAACATCCTTTCTCATTCCCAAGATCACACTAGGGTGTGAGGGAAGAGCATACTTGAGGGTCAAAATTGGTTTCTAGTCCCACTTTAAGTGATTGTGTATGAAAGAAATAAATTCAATTTAAAGTTTTACAAGCCAAATGAGCCATCCATGTGGCAACAAAAACAATAGAGGAGAATTATGATTCTTTTTACCCCATAAGTTCCTATGTTAGCTAACCTTTCATATGGGAAAGGAATATAAGTGGATTGTAGTTTCCTTACAAAGTGCATGAAAATAAAAATCTGAAGGCCAAGGGCCCTCAAACCTTTCATAAAAACCCTTACAATTTGAAAAATTGGACTTATGCACGGGTTACAATTTTGACAGGCGCACAAAGGGTGTACAATACATAGTGTAAAGATGCTTGTTTCAGGAACAGTGCACAGAGTGTACGTCTATGGGTAGGAAAATCCACACACTTCCTATCATGCGTTGGGGGATAAATTTCCAAGTGAAATACTCCTTCCTTAGCTCTGAATTTTGACTTTGGCAGGTTGGCCTAGACCGGTTTTGGTACCTGGAAGAAAAAACAATCAAAATGATGTTCTCTAAAAAATCAAATATAGAGGAATTTGATATCAATCCCCAGTATGGCCGTCAATCTGTTGTGTTGGTTTTGTCACTTGGGTGAGCAAAAAACCAACACTTGTGTGTCTAAGTGAGCCTGCTAGACAATACGTAGGCTTTGTGAGTGGGTTAGATAAGAAAAACACATAAGAAAACAAGTAAATAAACTAAAACAACTAAGAAATAAATGTTAGAAAGCTTGAGAAACATAGAACCATGAAAACAACCAGTGACCAACATAATGCTACCAATGGATCAATAGATTAGTAGGCAAAACACCATAGAGAAAGATAGGGACTTATGAGTCTCCTCTTCCTCCTTGGGAGGGATCGTTAGTTCCTTAATTGAGAGCTCTTCATACAATGGAAGAAATGGAAAATGGTGAAGAAAAACAATGCCTATTCCCTCAAGAAGTGAGTGGAATGGCTTATTCCAATGGTTCTTGAAGGCTTCAAAGAGAAAAGAGGATTCTCAAGGAAGAATTCTTGAAGCATAACAATAGCTTGAATATCTTGGTTTCTTATCACACCCATGGATCTTATTTATAGTATTCATATATGGAAAAATGTAATTGGTTCATAGCGTGAACAAGGGGCCTTTTAGGGCACCCTCTAGACCTTGACCAGCCTCCAAGCTAGATTTTGCTCAGATATGAGTGTCAAACCATGTTATGGGTCAAACCAGAAGTGGTTGAAGGGACAACAAGATCCATAAATGCATCATTCATAGAAGTGTGCGGTATTTCTTGTACGTAGTCACTCATTTTGTGCATAGTGCACACTAAGGTCTATGTTGGCCTATGCACTATGTGCACACTCCCTTTGGTGGTTCTGCACATTCTATTTTTTTACTCTGATTACATATTTTTTTTCCTTATGGATAAATTTTAGTGATGTAGGTGGACTAATTGTTGTTGGCATTGATGTTTTTTCTTAACCATTTGTGTGCAATGTTGTAGATGATTTTTCAATGATAACAACAGGGATAAATTATGTTTCAGAGGGAGCAGCCAATCAGGTGTATTGAAGAGTAGGGATGGTAGCAGATCTAGTAGAGAAGATAGAGAAAAATCTAGGTGGGAGAAATACCTTCCTTGCTAAGAGGGAGTGTTGATGTTTTTGGTAGCATCGGATAGGTACTTCCGCATAGGCATGTGATTTTCATGTGGAAGTAGTCAACAATATTCTAGTCTTGAGTTTACTTTAGTTAGAAGGAATTAATTAAAGTAAAATTTTAATTATTAGTGAATTGAGTTATTTGACGACATGCTTATCTTGGAAAATGTAATCTAAATCTTAAGTGAGTGTGAGAAGTAATATCAACCATAGATCACTTTGGAGATTAGAAATAGATTGTAACTCATGATTATAAAAACAAGGTTGGATATAGGAGAAGTCAGTTTTGATGAGAGATAAAAGTCAGAGACTTGTGTTGAGGGAGTCAACGCGGTCAGGACTTGTGTGAGATAAAATTGTGAGAGACTTGGTGAGAGACCAAGGTTGAGGATAGCAAAGAAGGACTTTTTCTAGAAAGGAGTGTAGGAGCAAAGAAGGACTTTTTCTTACACTATAGTGAGGAGATATCACTAGTTGGGTGAAGAGAGTTCATCCAAGTGTTGATGAGAAGGTTGAATCACAAAGGAATGTGATTCAATATCTTAATAGGTGGAGAAGGGCATTCATCTAGAGGTCACATGGGTCAAGGAGGAGAGAGATCAGAAGTAGCCACAGGTGGGTTTCAAAGGACATAGACTAAAGGGAACAACAGAGTCATACAAAGGTTTTTGTATAGGATTTCCATACACATATGTGGGTCTCAGAGGAGACAGGTGAAAATATCCACAGGTAAGAGAAGGGAAAGATGAAAACATCTGCAGGCCAGAGAAGGGAAAGTCGTGGATAAATTGGGAAGCATACTGGTACAAGATCATACAAAAGCACAGGAGTTTCTAGGTTTGTCTATAGTATATAATTCTCTCAATAGGCCATTATCCTTGTTACCTGAGCCCTGATTTGACCTTAATAAAAGCATCATTGGTATGGTTTTCCCTCCAAGGTTTTTCCAGTCATTTACCCAAAATTATTGGTGTTCTTGTGTTCTTGATTTGGTTTCCTTGTTTATGCTTCCATTGCATGTTTAGTTGATTACTCAATTGTGATTTTAGTAGATAAAGTGATTTTATCTTTGAGCTAATTGTCAGGTGTTGAGTAGAGTGGTAAAATATCAACATGGTATGAGTACATACCAAGGGTTTAATCATCTTAGGAAAATATCAACAGAAGGCAGTCGACTCAACAAAGGGAAAACTATGGAAGGACGTCATGGTCAACGAGATGGAATCCTTGCACAAGAATGAGACATGGGACTTAGTCAAATTACCTAGTGGAATAAAGCTCATCAGTAGAAAATGGGTATTCAAGCAGAAGATCAACAAAACATGTCAAGTCGAGAAATGAAAACCTCGATTGGTAGTGAAAGGATATTCCCAAGTCGAAGGAGTCGACTTCGATGAGATTTTTTCCCTAGTTGAAAATTTAATTTCCATTAGAGTACTAATGTCTTTAGCTGCAAAATTTTCTCTAGAAATAGAAAAAATGGATGTAAAGATAGTGTTCCTTCGATGCTTCGACTCTTTGACACTTCGACGCTTCGACTCTTTGGTGCTTCGGCTCTTTGGGTCTTCGGCTCGTTGACACTTCAGCTCTTCAGGGCTTTGGCTCTTCAGCTCTTCAGGATTTGACTCTTTGGCTCTTTGAATATTTGGCATTTCGACTCTTCAGGCTTCAGGAGTTTCAAACTCTTATGCACTCATTCCTCCCGGAGTGATTTTACCCGAAATCTCATATCTATTTGACGTGTGTCACCCTCTTGATCTGATGGCCCCTATCCACTTCAACTCTTTGGACCTCCAGGATTCAAGAGTTTCAAAATTCTACACACTCGTTCCTCCCAGAGTGATTTTACCTAAAACCTCATATCTGTTGACACGTATCCCCCTAGTTATTAATGACCAGGACCCACTTTGGGTCTTCGACGATTTTTTTCTCTCCTCGTTCACAAAATTCTGAAGTTTTTTCACTCTAAAGTTGCAGATCTTTCGCCACCTATCCCCTTGGATGATGTTTACAAATGTGTACATAGAATGGACTAAAATAGAGTCTCATTTCTTTCTCTCCTATTTCTATTCCTGAGCTTTCGAGCTTCTCAGGATCTCCCTCTCAGAATCCTGCTCCTAAGTCTAAAAATTCTATCTCTCTAAAATCTGATACAAAATATCTCTTTTGAAAAGAGGACTCTACGAGCTTATCGTCTCTCACCTAATCTCATCTATTACATTGAAGTTTCATAAATGGCTATCTAGTTTGAATTGAACCTATAGCCATCAACCTATTAGCCATTAAAGGTGACCCTATCTCCTTCCTATACAAAGGCATGGCTTGGTTTTCACTGAACCTTACAACATTAATACCTATAGGATCAGTTTTTGAATTTAAAAATGGGAGGGTCGGTGCCTCTCCCTCTCTTGAATGTGTGGTGATGTGTTGGAATGTTGGTGCATTACTGAGGTGGAGCGATGCTTCTGCATCATACTCCACTGCTTGGAAAATCATGAGCTCTTGCTCATGATCTCCTTCTCATGATATCTTTCTCACGACCTCCTACTCATGAGCTCCTCTGTTCTGCTATCGAAATCCCCCTGTATCCCAAAATTTTCCTTGGAGTTGTCCTCTGGCTCCTCTACTATGCTGTTGTTGCTGCTTTTTCTTCTTCTTCTTCTTCTTCAATACTACTATCATAGGTTTTACTTTGTTCAACTTCCTTCTTCTGATTGCTTCTTGTACTGACCTCAACATCAGTCTCCTTATCTCCTCAATCACCTCATCCAACTTCTTTGTTGGTTGGCTCTTCTTATGCAATCTTCTCTGTCGTACTTTCTTCTTCTATCCATACTTATCAATGGGTATATCCACTTGATCTCCCATGCTTTCTCGATATCCTATAGCATCAACTTGCCTCCCTGATGTATATTCTAGTTCTGCAGTCTCATCATTGATTTGTTTCTCAGCTTCTTCCTCTGACATATTATCTTTTTTCATCTCCTCTAGTGCTGGCTCAACTCCAACTTTTTCCAGTTGTTCCCCAAGATGGTATGCTCCTCCATCTGTCTCTAATCTGATCTGTTGGATGTGATGGCTTTGCACTATCACCCTTCTCTCTAGGGATTCCAATTCTTCATACATCTCAACAAAATCCATGATGTGTGTTTCTCCTTCTGCTACAAGCTTCAATGTTGCAGTCATATCTTATTCAGCTTCCTGGCTAAAAATTTTAAGCAATTTGGTTGAATGCTCTTTTCCTTCTATTGGGGAAAACATCAGAGTCTGCTCCATCTCCTCTTCTTCAACAGTCTCTATTGGATTTCCCTATGTTTATGCACCTCCAACACTTATTCTAGCCTTTGCTTGGTTGCTTGGCAGGAATGATTTGATTCCTCCAATGATCAGAATGCACCTCTGATCTTCCTCTTTGATGGTGGAAGTATTTAAATTCTCATCATCTTCATTCACAAGGGTTACATACCCACATGAATCTTCATCTATCAACACTTCTTTCTAATATGAACTCTCCCCTGAGCTCCTGATACTTTTAGACAGTCTCATTTCCCTTCCCTTGCCCACCTGGAAATTTGAAAATTCATCTCTTCCCTCCTGGCAGTTTATGAGACTTGTAACTGATCTCCCTTACTCATCACTAAGGGTTTCTTTGACTTATGGCTCACAGATGTAACCCATATCCTCCTCTATGTCACTGAGTTTTTCAGCATGCTTTAGCCACCTCCTTACTACCTATTGTTTCTTTTTGGACAAGAAATTTTTAATAGGCCATTTTATTTTCTTGTTAAGAGACCATTCGTAGCTCCAATGTACCTTTTCCTCCTACTACATCTTCAATGCTATCCTCTCCATCCTTTCTCTTATCTCTATGATATCTTTTTCTATATCAATTTTTTTTTTTTTTCTGCTGGTTGTCCTTTCCTTGACCATGCCTATGGCCTCTAGTAGCCATTTTCACTCTCTGCTTCCCTCCCGACAAGTATATGCATTATTCTATTAGACATAGCATCAATATTTTGTCTCCTTTCACCTGTTGTATATAGGAAAATTTGAACCTATGATACCACATGATTTTACCATGTTATCTCCTTTTATCGTCTCCTTCTTGTCTATTGTTTGCAAAAAGAATTCATCCTTCTCCTCTTTCTCTTTCGCCTGAAATCTATAGATGAAAATTCAGCTTTGATACCACATGATGCAACCTCCCTCCTACTCCTCGGGGTTCTTTGACCTCCCGGTCTAGGATCGTTCAAATAAAGGAGTTGTGTCGACTCTTTGGGCCCTTATTAGATCCCAATAAATATACATAGATCCACCTTCCTTCTTCATTCAGGTTCTATCAAACTCACGATCTCTTTCCTAGCCTCTTCGAAGAATTCAATTAATAGATGCTAGCCACCCTTGCTAGGTCCTTTCCTTCATATGGCCTCGACTATTACCTCATATAACACATGATTGCGGAGAGACCAAAAGTGGTTTGAGACCACACCGCTTTTCTCCTCTTAATTCAATATAAGGTGCCATGTATCCCTTTCCCAATACTGTGGTTTAAATTGTGGCCTACTCTAAGAAAATTAAATCACAAGCATGTTATTCCCCCACAATCCAGTGTGATCGTTGATCTTTTGTACTTGATGGTGCTTCATGATCAATGTCTGACATCTGTTCTCTCTTTTTTCCTTCTCTCCTCCTTTCACACACATCCCCAAATCTCCACTATCTATCGACACGTACCCCCCTTTAAAATCAACGACTACGATTGACTTCTCCTTTCGGGCTTTGAGAGTTTCAACTCTCAACCTTTTTCTTTCTTTCAGTGTGATTTCTTCGAAATGATAGATCGTCTGCCATGCATCCTCCTCAATCAATGGATCTGATTCCTCTTTGGGACTTTGGCCCTTTCAACCAGATCAACGGTTCCTCGACCCCCTTCTTGATCGAAGATCGAGATATCCCTCGAGTCTTAGGGACTTTCACCCTTTTATTTCCTCCAAACTTCTAGATCTGATGCCGCGTGTCTAACTTGATCGACGACTCTCGTCCACTTCGGGACTTCATCCTTTGAAATTCTCAAACCTCAACTTGTTCTTGCTCTACTTCTCTGAGAGCATTTTACCCAGATTCCATGACCTAATGATGCATGTCCTCCCACATATTGATGACCCCAAACTACTTCGGCTATTTGAGCTTCGACGATCTCAAATTTTACTCCTTTGGTTTTCCCTGGAGTATTTTCACCAGAAGATTAAGATCTGTCGCCATGTGTCCCTCTGGATCTAACGGTCCAGATTCTCTTCAG
>CBVK0103587150.1:5615-19451 GCA_900067695.1 Picea abies
TCAATCTAAGGTTTTAGAAGAGAGCGCTCCCCTATATCACCCTTAGGAGCACTGGCGCTCCCCTATAAAGTGCTAGGGAGTGTTATAACACTAAACAACTCTTCTGAGGGAGCGCTATGTATTTTAAGAGCGCTGGCGCCCCCCTAAAGCCTACTAGGGAGTGCTATAGCGCTCTGATGGCCTTTTTGAGGGAGCGCTACCTATTCCGGGCAGAAGTTGATCTGTTGAGGAGAATAAGGGGAAGATCTTTCAATCTTGGAAGGCAGTTCCATTCGAATTCTTGGTTCATCCATGATCTTAGGAGAAGATCCTTGGCTTAAGGAGGGAAATCCTCAACTTACCCTAAAGATACCTCAATAGGTTAGGCCTCTCTAAACCTATATAAACAGGCTCTATCATGGTGGAAAGGGGGAAGAATTGGAAGCATGAAACCTATGATCTCATAGGAAACGTACAGTGAATTGAAGGAAAGTAGTCAGTGAAGTTGTTGTCATCCGAATCGTGGATCCTTTGAGAAAGGGTTAGACAAAGGGGACTTGAAGAAGCTGTTTCATTCGCATCTACGGTTGTAAGTTACTTCTGTCATTGTTCTCATCAATATGACACACTTGGCCTGTTTCTTTCTAGTTTGTGTTTAATCTCACATGAACTTGTCTCTGATAGATAGATCTATTTCAAGCTAATATCAATAGAGTAGGAAGTGGTTGTACTATTGTTTGTCTACAGGGCTCATCGAGGAGCAAAAGATTGAAGCTCAACTCGGAGCGTGCAGGGACAAACGTCAGTAAAAGGTACTTATTTTCTCCTTCCTCCTCATACATTGGTTTGCATAGATCTGAAAGGAAGTCAATGTCCACATTAAGCGTCTTCTGTCTTAAGAGTTAAGAGTCTATCTCTCAAGAGGAGATCTACTTGTCCGCAGAGAGATTTTCCTTCAACAGAAACTGGTGACTCAACTGGGGAGCCTCGAATCAAAACTTTTTGGTTTTGATTTATCCTCATAGACCTTGTCTCACCCTTTGATTTTTTTCAGACCTGGTTCACCCTTTTTTTTGATTGATTTCATGTGCTGATTGACTCCTTACCCCATCACACTCAGCTTGATTGCCAAAATTCGACTGAAATTTTGGATTTTTGGACATTTTCATGAGATTTTCAAGCCTGGCACCCCTGTAGCTGTGTTAATAGAGTGCCAGTGCTCCCTAGATGTGTTAGACAGAGTGCTATAATGCTTGGTGCCCCTTACACCAGAGCGCCAACCCTCTTTTGGAAAAAAACCTCTCCAGAATTGCTTTTTCCCGGGTCTAGTCTCTGTGTTTCACTTGCTGAGCCTCTCTGTGAGTCAATGCTTCTTCCCACTGAAATTTGACATCCTTCCTTCTGAGGAACAAATACCTTGCTGTTTAGATTTTGTAGCCTTCTTCATTATTTTTTGAAGTTTTTCTGCTGTTGGGAGTTTGAAATCCATGCATTGTTTTTTTTTTTCTCTCATTTTGACTGAGCAAGAAACTCTGGTGAAGGACATCAGAAGTCTATGAATCTCTTCATTTGGTTTTTGTTGAGGTCGTTGTTCTTCAACATCTCTCTTTGTTTGAAATTGTTGATTTTTTGTGTTTTCTTTTTGCTTCTTGTTTTCGATCACAGCAAGAGGGTGTATTGTTTGTACGCAACCTGCTTATGCTTGTCTAAGTTTTCCTTGATCCAAAAGGATAATTGGCAGGAGAAGTGTCGTTTTGAATTAATCATTATTCGCACACAAACAATAAAGAAACATCTTCATGATTGATCTGCATATTAGAAGACATTTCCAAAAAGTTTTAGCACCACACTGGATTTGATTAAAATTTTTTGTTTGAGGACATTCCTTCTTAGTGTTTGTTAGTGAAAATAACTCTCTCTCTCTCCCTTAAATAGATATTCATCGAAAAGAAATGATTGCTTATCATCTTTGATGCATTTTTTGGGGATTGAGTCATCATTCCATCCATTTCACTTCCATGCACCCCTTTTGAGTAAAGAACAACTATAAAATGAATGCTAATTAAAAACTATCTAGAACATTTTATTTTCTAGGATCCTCCACCAACAATAGACTAGGATTAGTACTTTGGATTAGGCTGTGAACAAACTCTCCAAAGTTTCCAAAACAAACATTAGCATCCTGAGCTAGGGAGAGTCAAATCCAATTGTTGTATAAGTCTACCTGGGATCCCCCTCTCACACAGGGGTTACGCACGAGGTCGCACTCGGGAAAGCTACAAAGATTATCCCTCCGTGGTTTGACTGATTGTAGTAGTCAGATCGTATTATGGGGATCGCTTAAAGGTATACCCAAAATGTTGAGTGGAAGCCTTTCAAGTTGATTTCGGGCTAGATACCCTGCCCGTACGTTCTGACTGGACTGTCGACTGTACCCACCCAGGGGATGACTGTGAATTGGTAACCTTAGTGGCCACAATATTTAGGGTCTTACACAAGGTGACAGTGAAGGGAAGTCTCATTGTACCTAGGACAGACATTGGTCAAACTCACTCGGGCTCCTTGGAGGGTAAATCCATAATTACTGCGTGGAATCTTGCACCAAGGTGAAATTCCGTTAAGTAGGTCACCATTGTAACTGTTCCACCATATCCCCACCCCTTCTTGACTTGATCACATGACGTTGGATTTCATCACCAACTAGTACGGTCTTTGAGAGAAGGTTTTGTTTACTTGGTTGTGATTCCTAGATTCTATTAGCGTATGCTGCTTCTTTTCGGTAGTTGGCCATAGATTTTTTCCGTCGACTCTTTTTCACCAACATCGACCCTCCACGCAGTTTGCGGAGGCTACAGGGACTTCCTCCAGAAAATATGGAAGATAATACCCCTTTAACCCCTCATTCTATGGAGGAATCTCCTCAACAGAGCGAGGTTCACGACACTATAACCTCCCAAGAAGAAGTTCCCACCTCTTTAGAGAATTTTCGGATTGTTTCAGAGTCTCCAAAGGTTTTCCACATTCCAGAGGGATATGAGAGATGTGTTCTCCAACTAAATTCAGCCAGTGAATTCGTCATCATCAATCCTTCTGACGTTCCGACTAGGTCTCATTCAAACCCTCTAGTCGACAAACCCTTTTGGACTGCAAACATTGTTTGAAGTCCACCACACATGGTGTGGGATCTTTATGGAACAGGAATAAGTGCCGACGTGCCTATCACCTACACCGTACCCTTAAACCATTTTACCAATACTACCATTTTTTCAACTACACCATCCGTTGATCCGAACACATCGTCCATTGGCCCAAGGTCCACTTTTTCTCTCCAGACGACCCACTCTACAATGGTCCCTCACGTCCCGACTATTCCCACCGGTAATGTGGTGGTTAGCCAAGCCGCTATTGGCACACCACTAACACCTAGACCTTCATCATCACTCCCTTTTGGGTACAGAGCACTGAATTCTTTCGCTATCACTACTACCCAAGTTATGCCTGGAAGTTCTATACCTATACAACAACTCGGAGGGACCGGTCTTGGTGGATTTAACATGTTAAGCAACACCGGTCAGTCGTTTATGTCTGGTTCCAAAATTCCGGGAACTCCACCTCAAGCCGGGGGGCATCCTCCCACCGGAGGACAACTTCCATTTGGAGGGCACCCTCATGTTGGGGGGCAGCCTCAATCCATAGCCTATCATCAATCATATGGACAAAATGTGTCTACCACACCCAATTCATGGAATATCCCTTTTCCAGGAAACCTGCAGTTCTCAGGGGGACATAATCCTCAAGCTCCACAACAACCTCTTCCCCCTCAAGGGACTCATCTATATCCTCCTTATGGACAAATTCAAAATCTGGCTTATAATCCTCAAAACCCATCCGATTATCCTCCGCTCGCACATGTTTCTTGAACCCCCTCAAATCCTATGTACCCTGGTCACCACCAACCTTATACAAGAGGACCCACTGGTTACAATTACCCGCCTAACCCAGTGTATGGTCCTACTAGTGTTCCTATGCCACACTAGTATTACCTGTAGGTTAACCGACAACTACCTTTCCTAGCAACTCTGGACCTCCCAGACTTGTCTCAGTTAACGAATGATCCTATTTTTCATTCTTCGGTTTGGCCAGCTATTCCAGCTAAACTTCCTTCTGATATTCCAAAATTCGATGGAAAGTCCAGAGAAGACCCAAACAACCACATGATGAATTTCCATCTGTGGTGTTCATCCAACTGCCTCATGGATGATTCTATACGTTTGCGTCTTTTCCAACGAACACTTACAGGTTTTGCTGCAAAGTGGTATATTGAACTACCACGTGCTTCTTTTCACGATTTCAACTCCCTTGCCATGTCCTTCCTCACACACTTCCAACTACCCATTCGATACGAGACGGGTACCGAACTATTGACCTCCCTTCGTCAGGCAACCTCCATACATATCTCTGATCATATTCATGAATGGAGACGATGACAAAGGTTAATCAAAATGGTCATTCCTGACCAATTATTAGCGGAATGGTTCACCAAATCGCTGTTACCCCAGATCGCTCGTGATGTTGCTATGGGTGGTGTAGTCACCGAGGAAGAGGCTATTTCTCATGCTCAGTACTTAGATTTCATTTATTCACAATCTGGTACTCTATACGAATTGATACCAAATGCTACCCATGCCACTACTGATCCATCCAAACCATCGTCTACCTCGCACGCGGATGGAGTCATTGGCTCCGTCAAAACTCAATCTACTTCCCAGTCGACTGGAACAACCCAGCGGTTCGCTTCGACGTCTGCTCCCAATTCGACCACACCCTCTTCTACCTCCCCTCAAACTCAGGTCTCTGAGGTGAATACGGTCCAATCGACCCCTTCACAACAATCTAGGGGCAAGAAGAAAGAAAGAAATAAACCCAAAAAAACAACAACAATGAACAACCAAAAAATCAACCTCAAACCCCGGCTGCTGGAAAACAACCACAACGGAAACTGAAATTCCCATGTCTCATTTGTGGAGATGATCACTACACTCGATATTGTCCACATCGCGATGAAGTGGCCAATCTTTTTAAGGGAAATTCACAACCCGCTGTGATTACCCAGCTTTTTCCACAACAAAAATCTTTGGTTGCTCAAACCCCCACTCCAGGGGGCAATTACAACCAATCCCATGACGAGGCCTCGACAAGTGCCCAAATTTACATGTTTAACGGGATTAATCTAACCACTCGCACTACGACATATGACACGCCGATTAAACTTGATAAGCCGAAGACCACTAACGGTTCCTTACCAAACCCCTTACCATCTTCCGTTAGTCCTCTGTCTGCTAGCCCTCCGTCCAGGCCACTTAAGATCGAGAAACCTTCGTTTGACTCCATCTTACGCCCTCCTAAGAGCACTATCCAGAAATCTACCTTTAATCCTAGTTCATGGGCTGCCCAAAACTACAACATTGTTGAAGATTTGGCTCAAGCACCGTGTGCTATGTCTGCTTTGGAAGTTCTACAACACTGTCCTAGCCAACGTAGAACTCTCTTAGTTGCCATCGGTGCTTTCAATCCTGAGTCATCTAATAACCTCACATTTAATCTGGATGATCATCAACCTTGACTCTCCCACCAACTCACTTTTCAGATAGATGTTGTTGTTCACAATCAACAAATCCACCGAACTATCTTGGATGAGGGAGCCTCTACTTGTGTCATGTATTTAGCTTGTTGGAAAGGCTTGAAATCACCCACTCTTAACAAATCCCCTATGATGTTACGCGCTTTCGACGGGCGAGTTTTTCATCCTCATGGACTTTTACAATCCTTAGCCATTCTGTTGGGCGGCAAAACTGTTACTGTTGATGTCGAGGTGGTCGACGCCCCCCTCGATTACAACCTACTACTTGGAAGAAGTTGGTTCTATGCTATGACTGCCGTCGCCTCATTGGTGTTTCGATGTGTACAATTCCCCCATCAAGGCAAAATTGTCACTATCGATCAAATAGATTTCTGTACACCCGACGCTCGTGCCCCTGTGGGTACCTTCCCTCCACCACTTCCACCCACCACACATCATATTGCCACCGTCAATATGATTTCGACTTATCAATCTTTGGAATCATCTGACCCTTGGATTGTACCTAGTCCTATGGAATTCGATGTACTAGATGACACCATGCCACTTAGTCCAATCGAGGCTGCATATGTTGCTATTCAATATGCCTCCCCCTCTATGAACGACCCACATTTATTGGCACCTGATGCCTACTCGATGCCGTCATGGTTGGATTCCCTATCGTCTGTAATCGATTACATTTCCCAAATTTTCCCTTTCAATGAATCTATAATGGAAATGCTTAGTATTGACGACATACCTTGGGATGATAACCATCATCGATCCTCTTTTCTTCCGCCTTTGGAAGAAATTCACAAAGACATACACTCTGTCTTCCCTCTTGGTGTTACTAATTCTCCACAATCTCCCATCCTCACACAAGATACTCTTTCTGAGGGGAATATGGGTAATATCTCTACTACGATCGTTATTGATATTTTGATCAAAGAAGGCATTGTGGAAAACATTAAACTTGGTGCTAATTTCACACCTGAAGAAGTGGTATCTTACACCGCTCCATTTAAAGAATTTTGTGATGTCTTCACTTGGAGCTACGAGGAAATGCCAGGGACTGACCCTTTGATCATCGTGCACGAAATCAAGACTTACCCTGGTGCGAAACCTGTTCGACAGAAACTCCACCCGGTTCATCCCAAGAAAATTGCGGCTATAAAGGTAGAAGTTGAGAAACTTTTAAAATCTAGCTTTATCTATCATGTCCCTTTGACATAATGGGTCTCCAACCTTGTTCCCATTGCCAAAAAACAGGGGACCATCCGTGTCTGTGTTGACTATCGGGATCTCAATAAAGCTTGTCCAAAGGAAAACTACCCTATGCCCTTCATCGACCAAATCATTGATAATTGTGCTGGGAGAGTAATCTTCTCTTTCATGGATGGCTTCTCCGAGTATAACCAGATTGAAATTTTATCTGCTGATCAATATAAGATGACCTTTATCTTCCCATGGGGAACTTTTGCCTATCGAAATCTACCTTTCGGTCTAAAAAATGCTGGCGCTACTTTCCAGCGGGCCATGTCGTACGCTTTCCACGATATCAAACATATTGCAGAACCTTACCTCGACGACTTACCTGCCCACTCATCCAATCGATTAGATCACGTTGATCACTTATGGGCTATTTTTCTTCGATGTCAATTTTACCGTATCTTCTTGAACCCACATAAGTGTATTTTTGCTGTCGAATCTAGTCAAATCCTCAGTTTTGTTGTCTCTAAAGATGGGATTCGGGTGGATCCATTAAAGATTAAGGCTATTCTTGCCTTACCCCCGCCTACTAGTTTGACCCAACTCCAAAGTTTGCAAGGAAAATAAAACTTCCTTCGCCGTTTCATTTGTAACTATGCTGAGATAACTAAAGGATTCATGCGGTTGCTGCAGAAAAACACCCCTTTCATCTGGGATGACATCACTCAACGGTCACTTTATGCTCTCAAGCATGCCCTTACCCACACACCTTTATGCATCCTCCAGAGTATACAAAGGACTACATCCTTTACTTAGCTGCCTCCACTTCCACTATTGCAATGGTGTTAGTTCAAGAGGACCCCAACGGTGAGGAACATGTGATCTATTACCTGAGCAAGAGTCTATCTGGACCTGAACTCCGATATTCACATGTAGGGAAACTGGCTCTGGCAGCCATCATCGCTGTCCAAATATTTCGCCATTACATCCTACTACACACCACCATTATGATCGCAGACTCAAACCCCATGTACCATGTCTTGACACATCAAGTGCTCAGGGGAAAATACTCTAAATGGATCATCATCCTTCAGGAATTCAATCTTGAATTTGCAAAGTCCAAAGCCAAAAAGTCCTTGGTGTTTGTGGAGCTCATCTGTGACCTCCCCCATGCTGATGAAGATATCGAACCTAGAGATTCTCTCCCTGACGAAACTCTTTTCCTCATCAACACCTCTGATCCTTGGTATGGAGACATCCTCCTTTATCTCCAAACCCAACGCTTTCAGCCTAACACTTCCCGTGAAGAGCGTCGACGTATTCGCCACCATTCTCGTCGTTATCTTATCGTCGATGACACCTTGTATCGCCGTGGTATTGATACTATCCTTCGACGATGTTTGATTCATGTAGAGGTTGAACGCGTTCTGAATGACTGTCACCTAGGAGCCTGTGGCGGTCACCTTTCTGGGATGGCCACAACCCAAAAAATTCTACGTGCTGACTATTTTTGGCCCTCGATTTTCAAAGATTGTATTGAGGCAGTCAAAAAATGCCCACCCTGCCAAGTTTTTAACAACAAGGCATGCACCCACCCTACTACGCTGCACCCCGTTATCACCATCGGCCCCTTTGGCAAGTGGGGTATCGATTTCATGCAATGTAAGCCTACCTCAGCCGGGGGGCACAGTTATATAATCATCACCGTCGACTACTTTACAAAATGGTGTGAGGCTATGCCTACCTTTCTGAACGATGGTCGTACCACAACTCTTTTTGTTTTTAACCACATCATAACTCGTTTTGGTGTACCACGCGCCATTGTCACTAATCACGGTGCACACTTTAAGAACCATATGATGAGTGAATTGCATGCCAAGTTGGGTTTTCACCATGAAAACTCATCCCCATACTATCCTCAGGCCAACAGACAAGTTGAATCCATCAACAAGGTCCTCAAAACCATGATTCAACGCATGGTAGGGGAAAATAAGATATCCTGGCATCTACAACTTTTCTCCGCTCTCTGGACTTACCGTACTTCCGTGAAAACCACAACTAGGTTTACTCCTTCTCAGTTAGTGTATGGCATCGAAGCCATTTTACCAATCGAGTGTGAAATTCCATCTCTGAAACTTAAAGTATAACTCCTACCCCATACTTCTACTGAAGAAGAACGTTTCTTATATCTGAACAAACTGGATGAAACACATTGTGATTCCGCTCTCGTTAACGAGGCACATCATAAACGGATAAAAAATCAATACGACAAATCCGTCCATCCTCGGACTTTTGCAGAAGGAGACTTAGTCCTCGTCTATGACCAAGCTCATGAAAAACTAGGGACAGGTAAGTTGGAACCTCAGTGGCATGGCCCTTACATTGTGAAACATGTTCTGCACAGAGGCGCCTACGAGTTAGTCGATTATGATGGAATTTCCCTAGGAGAACCCCGAAACAGGATTTACCTTAAAAAGTACTATGCCTAGATCACCTAGCATGTGTACATTGTACATTATTGTATTTTAGTTTGGTGTGCCTGTTTCTTTCGCGTGCTCGAGTCTTTGCCTTTGCCACTTATAACTGTGCCTTGTGTTTTCATGCGCAGATGACGTCTTCCTTTCCTATCTTTGTCGGGTTTGCGGATGGCGCTAGTCGACACACCCGGAACATTGCTTCGACAACATGGGTCATTTACCAATTTGATGAGGTGGTGAGTTCAGGAGGTATTTGCTTAGGACCAGTGACTAATAACATGGCAGAATATCATGATGTCATCGAACTTTTGACCCAAGCCTCCCAACTCGTGGTCTATCAACTCAATCGTATCTATGCTATTCGTAATCCTATCCTACTATGTCTCCACCTACAAGTTCGCCGTCTTGAACGAATGTTTGATTACATCAAATACAGACATATTCCAAGAGAACTCAACAATGTTTCAGATTCGTTAGCTAATTACATCATGGATCGGTATCTCGTCTATAGATAAGATTTCATGAAGGAAAACAAATTGTACATCACATGTAAATTAAAACACATCACATTAAAGGCATCATCATGTACAAATTTTTTGTCACTGTAAAAACTCGGAACTGTATATATATACATAGCGTGACTGAATTTTTTTTGATTACATCAAAAAAGTATTTGGAAAAGCAAAATTTTGGGTCTTTACACCCATACAACATCGTCTGACAAGTCATACAAAATATACAATCACCAGAGAGACTCTAATCTCTCAGCACTACATTGTACTAAGAGTAACATATCATTGCGTGCACTACGCGTCTCAGTAGAGGATTAACATTCTTTGGCACCCCCACAGTGTGTCTCTGTAGATGTAAAGGCACTTCTCTCCTCCGTAGAGGAGGAATTCCCATCGTGAGGCCTTGAAGGTTTCTTTCAACCTCCCGGAGACCTATCACTGGTGCCCCGGATCTACTGCAACCGGAGCACCCCCACGATGTCCTGGTATTGGTATCTTAGCTGGGCGTACTGCTCCCTTGTATACATGTTGAAAACAATACATCCATTAAAAAACTCTTCTACGTACCCAAAAAAATATATACGTTAAAAAACTTAAAACAAAAAACTAGACAATGTGTTGCTTAGTCTCTCACCTGATGCATCCCAATCTTCCCCCGCTGGTAGAATCAAATCCATGCTCCTGTGAAAGTCCACCTCGACATATGGGAAGTCTTCTATACAAATATATTGGCGTCTCAGCCAAGTGAAGAAGTCACCGGTGAAATAGAACTCTGACTTTGCCACTCGTCTCGGAGACAGACTAGTCCACTGTTCCATCCGTGGTTCTCCCATTGGTCGTACTGCCAATGCAATCTGAGGCTGCATCTGGGGGATGCGCTTTAAGAAGAATGAGACCAAGAAAGAACCATATCTAAACTATTTCTGCCCCATCCTACATCTCAAAACCTGTTCCTTCACATTCTGAAGAAACTCTGCGCTCTAGTTAAACAATGTTGGCTCCAAACACTGTACGCTATAAGCCACCTGTGATCTCGACGCTAGATGTGTGCTAGTGCTCCCTGTCACACTCGTGATGGTGAAAAAAATAGACCTAAGGGGTAACTCTCTGATATCCTTGATTGGGATTCTACCCCCCACCAGTCTTGCTCCTGGGACACAATGACGTGCCAGATACACACCCACTTGCTCAGGAAGCGCCCTCTGTCCGGAAAAATCTATAGGAACCCCTCTTTTCGAGAGGCTAGTCAAGAAATATACATCTTCCAACTCGATGGTTAGAAGCTGTGTTTCGATCTGAAACCCTTGCTCTACGACATCCCACAAACTGATTATGCGCTGAAGCAGAAGAATCTCTTTCTTCATCTTTTGCAATTTGAAGAATTTCAGAAGGCCACAATCCCTCAACACGGCCCGCGTACGAGGACTCCACAAAGCAGCCAAATCATCGAGCTCATGCTCCTGTTCCTTCCACTCAATCATGGTCGTTGCCGAAATCACCTACAAAACAAAAAAAAACAAAAAATTCATTATTCAACTTTTCGGCAATTTCTTAAGCAATTTAAAAACTTGAAATCTATTGCCCATACTGTTCAAAAAGGACCACGCCCTCTTTTTATCACTCACTAATCATCATGCAGCAATAAAATGTTTTAAAATTAAAAAAAAAAATTCATAATGGCTGCGTGGGCATATTTTTGAGTTTCTTATGGATTCTTTAACAAAAACGACCTATCTACTTAAGTATCAAGGCATTGGCATCTATGCTATCACCCTCTAGAAGCATTTTTGTAAAAGAATGTCTTTTTCCCATCATTTTCAATAGAGGCCGATTTGATCTTTTTTGGAGCGACCTAGGGATTCATTTTTTAATTTAAATATTGCCGTGAAAATGAATATTGAACCATGTAATTGAAAGAAGGGGAGATGAAGATCTACCTAGTCCAAACGGCGAGAGAAACGGTCAACCGTAGCTCCAGTATCGAGCAAAACAAGATCCACCTCCAAAGTGAGAATCTCCACTGCTACAAATCCTTATGCAAATGAAATGGTAAATGAAGATTTTTCTTGTATTACTATTTATAAATTTCCATTTTTTATAAGGTATAGTTATTTGTGGGTTTCTTTGACAATATAATGGCTTCACTAAACCTCTGGATTGCAGTTTTGACACTACAGGTTTCAAAACAGTTTTGATCGTTTGTTTACCTTGTCACATCCACGAGCATAGTCTTAGTTCGTTCTCAAGCTCGAGAATATAAGAACGCACTGGGTAGAATTTTATCTCTTTTTCGGACCCATATGGACATACAAAAAAGGAACCCCCTGGAGTCATCTTTAAACTCTTTTCAGACTCTCTAGATATGAAAAGATCGTTGAGTGATCTTGCTTCCTTTCACACTCGTTAAAAGGTTCGAAAGGGCATCTTTCGAGTGGTAGTTTATCTCTTTTTCGGCCTTGTGAGACTAACTGTATGAAAAAGGAATTGAGAGAGTTCTCTTTTAAGTGTTTTTCTAGACTCTATAATCGTGAAAAACCTTCGAGTTTTCTATCTTTGGAATCGCTAAAATGAACATCGACAGGCCCGTACGGGACCGAACCCTTACTTCTTCCAATTCGTTAAACAAAGGAAGAGGAACTTACCGAAGGTGAGTTATATCGAGAATGTGTTACCCACCTCAAGCTCGTTAAATTAAAAAGAGGTACTCATCTATCTGGATGGGGGAAAATTTGAAAGAAGCAAGCCAAGCAGTCTCTTGAGAACATTACCAAGTAATTCTTAGAGTCGCCCTTGAACACAACACTTTGTCTTTTGCACGCATTATAATCCGCTGAACCTCTGCACCGAGCCAATCCTTTGAGTTTCTTTCACTCCTTTGGGTCACCTGACGTAAGTCACAACATCCACTGCATCATCAAGTTTTGGTCCATGTCATGTTTCTGCGCTTGCGCCTCAGTGTTCAAGGGAAGTATCCGCCTCGAGAGTCAACCATCACAAATATCTTGTCTCAATACTTGTGTCAGTCCATGTTCATGTGATCTACCAATTACATCTCTGTGTCCGTTTCATGTCATTGATGGGGGATACATCAAGGCCCTCGTTCGACGAGTCTATTCCTGTCAACTTCAACACATTATCCAGGAACTAGACTTAGAAACCAGTTAGTACTTTGGGACCTGCATGCCTCAATGGTAGGCTTCCTCATGTTCGACAGTGGGTTTACATCATTGACCTCTGATCGGATGATTCCACGGATGTTCGACTCCAGCTCATCCATTCACATTCGTTGGAATGTACTAGGGTACCTTGGGAATCATTGACATTAATGGTGATCTCCCTCGCACTTGTTAACGGTTTACATCATTGACCGGTAATCAAGTGGTTTCTGCCATGTTCAACATCAGGACATCTATTCACATGGTTAGATTCATACTATATTGGGATTGGTAAGAAGACCCTGGGTTGAGTGATCACTTTGATATATGCTTTGCCCAGGTTGCAAAGGAGTTTCTCTTGAACAATGACACATATATACTATTACATAGATCCACTTTGTATTGGTCATGGCTATGTATTTTCATCTCATAGATCCACTGTGTATTTTTCGTGGCTACGATCAGTCCAGGTCATCAGAGTATAGATCCACACTGTATCCTCGATGGATATACCTTTTTATCAATACAATTATGGATCAATAGTGTATTTTATGGCATCCATATCTTGCAAGTCTTGATCACCCAAGCATAGGTATGCCTGCCTCGGGTTTGAAACATGTCATAATATTTGTTGGATGTTTGTGTGCAGCTTCTGTCAGGTTCTCCACGTCTACACCCTTTCTTGAAAGTCTACAAATCATTTTAGTTATCAGTTCTCATCTTCTAACTTCATCCTTTGGGGGGCAATATGTTACACATCAACATTACTCGCTTTGATAAGTGTCGCAAGTGTCGCAAGTGTCGCATGTTGCTCATAAGTGTCGCAAGTGTCAAGCAAAGCATACTGCCATGATGACGACACTAAGGAGACACTTAAAATGCCTCAA
>CBVK0103587203.1:0-11718 GCA_900067695.1 Picea abies
TTTGGGTGATTCAAAATGGAAGTGTGTGTTTTCCCATTCTCCATATTTCTACATTTTCATAATTCCAATTTGAGCCTTAAAAATTCATACTTCAAATTTATGCGTAATTTTGCGTTGGTGTGCATTTGGTCAAAATTGTGTAAAAGTGAGAAAAATAGGTAAGTGGGCATTTTTGCAGACCTAATACATGGGTACCTAGGTTAAATATTGTGTAATTATGTCTTAATCCAAATCTTATACATGGAGTGTACTTGGTTTGACCCTAGAATGTACTTTTGTATTGACTATGAAAATTGACAAATAGTATTAATTACTATTTTGAAAGACTTGGATTTCATAGAAGATTATTTTGGACAATTGAGTATGAGAGGTTGTAGAAAAAGTTGTTAGGTCTAGATTAGAATATTTTTATTTGCATTTACCATTAATTGCAGGTCTTGGTATGCATTTTATTTAGGCACTCAACCATAATTTTTACTTTGTGGGAAAAAAAAACAAATTTTGACATTTTTCGCATAGCATAAAGTTTTATGTGTCAAATTAAAACTATGGAATTGTAGGAAGTTGTGTGATGACTAAACACATACACTCTCCAAATTAAATTATTCAATTTGGTCTTATAATGAAATTTGGGTGCACATGAAGCTAGCAAAAATTGCCTTGCTTCACTAAAATACATGTTTACCTTTCATTTCTTAGCAAATTTGAGTGATTCAAATTGGAGAGTGTGTGTTTTGTCATTATCCACCTCTTTAATTTTAATATTTTCAATTTTAGCCTTAAAATATTTTGCTTCATATTTCCTTCAACATGCATAATTTTTCTTTGGTGTTCATTTTGTCAAAGTTGTGTAAAAGTGGGAAAAACTGATAAGTAGGCATTTTGAGAGAACTGATGGATGGGTACATGGGTTCAATATTATGTGATTATGTCTCAATTTAAATTTCATAAATGGGGTGTACTTGGTTAGGCCCCAAAGTGCATTTTTGTAATTTCTATGAAAATTGACAAATAGTATCAATTGTTATTTTGGCAGATTTGGATTTCACTATAGAAGATTTATTTTGGAAATTGAGTATGAGAAGTTGTAGACAAGGTTGGTAGCTCCAAGTTGGAATATTT
The DNA here is from genome assembly GCA_900067695.1 of Picea abies. Lineage (NCBI taxonomy): Eukaryota > Viridiplantae > Streptophyta > Pinopsida > Pinales > Pinaceae > Picea > Picea abies. The sequence continues at coordinate 1,123 of CBVK0103587203.1, forward strand.
TTGTTTCTATTTACCATTAAATTTAGGTCTCGGCGGGCATTTCATTGAGGCACTTGACCTTGATTTTTACCATGTGGAAAAATAACAAATTTGAAGGTTTTTTTAACAACATAAAGTTTTTTACATCAAATTAAAAATATGGAATTCTAGAATTTGAATCATTTAATTTGTCCTTGTAGTGAAGGTTGGGCATGAATTTCAATGAAGCTAGCCGAGATTTCCTTGCTTCACTAAAATGCATGCCCATGCTTCATTTCTTAGCCAATTTGAGTGGTTCAAATTAGAGATTGTGTGTTTTTTCACTCTCCAATTTTATACAGTTATATATATTCAAATTTATCCTTAAAGGTATTTTCTTCAATTTTCCTTCAACATGCATAGTTTTGCTTTCATGTGCATTTTGGCAAAGTTGTGTAAAAATGGGAAAAATATGCAAGTATGCATTTTGACAGAGTAATGCATGAGTGCATAGGCTCAATGCTATGTAATTATGTCTCAATCCAAATTTCATACGTTGGGTGTACTTGGTTTGGCCTTAGAGTGCATTTTGTACTAACTATGAAAATTATCAAATATTATCAATTGTTATTTTGACAAAAAATGGATTTCACTATAGAAGATTTGTTTTAGAAAATAGAGTATGATAGGTTGTAGAAAATGTTGGTATCTCAAGGTTGAAATATTTTTGTGTCCATTTTCCACTAACCACAAGTCATGCTGTAGATTTCATTGAGACACTCAACCTTGGTTTTTACCCTGCAAAAAAAAGTAAATTTGGAGTTTTTGCACAACATAAAGTTTTCTATGGAGCAAATTAAAAATGTAGAATTGTAAGAAGGTGTGTAATGAATAAATACACATTCTCAAATTGAATAATTCAATTTGTCCTTTAATGAAGATTGAATGTACATTTCAATGATGCTAACCAAAATTGCTTTGCTTCACTAAAATGCATTCCCAAACTTCATTTCCTAGCCAATTTGAGAAATTAAAATTGAAGAGTGTGTTCTTTGTCATTCTCAACCTTTTTACATTTCTAGATTTTCAATTTTAGCCTTAAAAGTTTATGCTTTAGATTTCCTTCAACATGCATAGTTTTGCTTTGGCATGCATTTTGTCAAAATTGTGTAGAAGTGAGAAAAATAGTTAGGTAGATATTTTTATAGACTTGATGTATGGGTACATAGGCTCAATATTGTGTAATTATGTTTCAATCAAAATTTCATACCTTGGGTTTATTTGGTTTGCCCTGCAGTGCATTTTGGTATTGATAATGAAAATTTCTAAACAATATTATTTGCTATTTTAACAACCTTGGGTTTCACTTGTTGAGGATTTAGTTTAAAAAATTGAGTATGATAGGTTGTAGAAAAGGTTGGTAGCTCCATGTTGGAATATTTTTGTTTCTAGTTACCATTAACACAATTCGTTGAGACACTCAACCTTGATGTTTACCCTATGGAGAAAAGTCAAATTTGGAGCATTTTGGCAGAAAATAAAGTTTTCAATGTCAAAATAAGAATATAGAATTGTGGGAAGGTTTTTAATGACTAAACATACACTCACCAAGTTGAATCAATTAATTTGGCCTTGTAATGAAGGTTGGGCATGCATTTAGTGAAGATAGTCAATTTTGGTAAAATCATGGTAAGAGGCCAACTTGGAAAACACCAATAAGGATCCAGGGAAAACATTTATATTTTTATCATAAGACCTCTTTTTTTCCAAAGAAAAAACCACATTTTTTATCTAAAGAAAAAAATTGTACTTTTTATCCAAAGAAAAAAATAGTACTTTTTATTCATAAGTAAAATGAAAAATACAATATTTAGGTGCTTTAGAGAACTTGTGCAAAATTTTTTCCACTGGAACTGATATCCCAAATATTCAACTTCATATTTGAAGTTATAAAACTATCAGAGCAAAAGTTTCGTACTAAAGCATATACATAATAGACCACAAACTTGAAATTTGTTAAAAAACAAGATTGAAGATTCATCAACATCTATCATTAGGTTTTGAATCTGACTCTCAACATCCATCAAATCTTGTCACCAAAGGATATTTAGAGATCTAGAGTAGTCTCCAAAGGTAATCCTTTCTTGAACAACTTGATATGTAATAACCTAGGATTTAAATTTAGACCATCTTTAGATAATGTATCACATGTGCTATTCTATTCTCTATACACATGTGCATAAGAGATATGACTGAAGTGTTGAGAAACTTGATTTAGATTCAAAGTTAAGCCTTGGAGTGTTATATCCTATATGACATGTTCACCTTTCATTTAACAAAACTCCACCTTGGAATCAATAAAGACTTGCAAATGTGTGAGGTGCTTGTGCATGGCAAGTTTAAGAAAATCTTTGAGCACTACAAGTTTAGCTCAATTGTTAGTTCCATTTCCAATAGAGGCTTTGAAATGAAAAAAAGTGTTGCTCCTTTAGATAAATAACACCACCTATGCCACATTTACCTTCTTCACCTTGGCAAGCCCCTTTGGAAAAACCCCATGGGTAGGTTTTGTCCACAACAAGTTCTTTGATGTGCCTAATCTATAGAACTTTCTCCTCTGACTTAAAGTAATGAGCTATGCCACATATTTGAGTAGAAACTTCGAGAGTTTGTAGTAATCAATCTTCGAAAATGAATGATTCTTGCACCAAACAAATATCCAAGAGAATGAGGAAGGGAACAACAAGGAAATGTCTTAGCTCTTGTCTTCAAAAATGAAATTTAAGTCTCTCCTCAATGGATCCCTCTCTCCACATATTATTAACACGAGTCCCTTGACTAATGTCTTCCCAAACCTTCATTAAGAAAGGGCACAAGAAGAATAGGTGAATAACAATTTATTCATCATTTTTTGCATAAACAACACATACTAGGACCATGCTTATTTCTCTTTTGAAGAATGTCCCAAGTTGGAAGCCTATTTTTCAGAGAAATTCACATGAATAATTTGGTATCCTTGGGATCAATACTTACCTTCCAAATCATTGTCGACCACCACCAACTTATTCTTTTTTCAAGTTCATGTTGATGAGGCAGAATTTCCCAACAAAAGTAAGGGGTACTCCCCGATACAAAGTCCTAATTATACTATGCACGTTTTGGTTTAGGAGACCCATTTGGATTCTGGCCCAACTGCCATTACTAGTTATGAGGGTGAAAATGGATGATTATGCAATGTAAAGATGTATATGAAGACTATGTATGAAAAAAAATCTAATTTACTTATAATCTATTATATCCTATCCTATCTAGGAGGGAATTATCATAACCAATTGAGCTGTAAATGAGACTCAACTTAGCTTAAAACCCCACTGAGATAGTTGTAATGGAGATGCAAAGTTAGAGCATATGCATGCAAATATATAACCATAAAAGTATAAACTATATTTTCACATACATGAACAACTCATATGCTCTGGACATATAAAATATAAGAAGGAATAACAAAAATGCAAGAGTGACATAGATTGCATTATATTAGTCTATAAGCAAACATGTCCTTACAACCCATGTGAGCAACATACATTTTGCTTGAAATAGTTCACAATAATACTTCCACACATGCAAGTTCTTCTCTCTTTCAAAAAACTGGTCTAGAGGGATTCTCAATATTCATTAACCAAGTATTTTCTCCCAAAAGAGTTCTAGAGTGTATACAGAACTTGAAGAGCCCTTTCAAAGTGGGTCTCTTCCCATATTTATATAGTTATTCCTAACTCTTGATTGTGACTTCTTGTATTCCCCCAAAAGAAACTATTACAAAAGGAGACCCTTCAAATTCCTTGTCTATTGTGACACATGTAGGGAAAAAGATGAAACTGAGGGAGGTTGGAAAAAGACAAAATAGAATGCAGTTAACATCAATTTTGAATTGCTATTTTTGTCCTTTTCATGATGTATGTTTTCCACATTTCCAACTGATCACACAATGATGAGATTTGATGGTACGCTAATTCCTTGAGGGCACCTGCGTGCATGGATGTGTTGTCTTTGAGGGTTACCGTATCATTTGATAGTGTATCCATGAATACTTAATTCATAGTATGGACTTTAATTGGTTGTATGAGATGTTGCTATATTAAGTTCATCGTTACTTTGGTAGCTGACTCGATGAATTCTTGTCTGCGGCTTATGCTATCTTGTATATTATCGACCAATTCTTCCATTATGAGAATATTTCCAAACTCTTCTAATTGGAGAAGTCGAAACCTTTTGATCAATTCTTATGTTGGTTAGTGTAATCACAAACATATAGACATAGAGCTAGCTATCTCTTTGTCTGCCCTTTGTCTAGCTTGTTGATAATGCTCCAATGAATAGAGATCTATTTTTATCTCCATGATTGAAGGGTGAGGGAGTTCTACTGATGCATCAAGATTTTCTTTGATTCATCTGTCTATATCGTCTATACCCTCCAGTATAGTGTTCAATTGCGTATTCTTGGCCTGTACTCTGCATTGTTGATCAATGATTGTGGCATCTATTTCCTAGAACATGTGTAGGTGGGAATACATGTCAATGATAGTTTCCTCTAGTTCTGTTCTGACCTTCTTTGTACTTTATTTGAAGCTTTGAAGACTGCCTTCATCGATATTTACCCACTGGAGCTTCTCTTCTAGCTCCCTGATCCTTGCCTCTTTCTCCAGATTTTGTTGGTATAAAATTCAGATGTTATCTTTTGTGGCATTCATGAAAATATAGCCAACCAAGGCTATGGCGACTGGATCTTCACTGACATTTCCTGTTATGGGGGTTTGCATAAGAACTGAAATTAACTTACTCCCCTATCACTAGCACTTTCTTCACTTGTTATTGCACAATTCTGCTAGATAATTTAATGTACATGAATTGCTTTAGGTTGGGTACTTCACTTGGCCTGAATGGAGTACAAAGTCCCAAGCCTATCCCGTTGAATTGTGTATTTCTGTTGGCACCAATTTTTTATAGCTCTGGGATATCAATGTCCATCGATTGAATGTCATTGTTTCTCGTTTCAACATATTTCTTTTGTCGCTTTTATTCAACTGCTTTGTCGACAACTCTTAGCTGCCTTTTGTGTTTCCTCTATCACTACTTCTGCATATGTTGTCTCCTTTTCAATTGCTACTTTTTTTTCAACTTATTTCTGGGTAGCTGCTTTTGCTTTTGCTTCCGCTGTGGCTATTGTTGCATCGACTTTGGCCTTCGCTTTAGCCTCTTCAACAATCTTCCTCTCCTTTTCAACAATGTTTTTCTTCTTCTTTTGGACCTTTTATTTCTTCCTCATCTTCTTATTTGCTATTGTTTTTTCTTCCTTAGTAGATCCTGACTGCACAAATATAGTTGGAACATATCCTTTTTCCGCTTCCTATTCTTCTTCTTTCTTTCTGGTCTCTTCTCTTGTTTTTTCTTCATCAACAACCCTCTCTATGGGCTTGCCTTGTCTTTTGAAGACATAATTCCTTGCATTACAGTTTATTCATTCTTCTTCCCAAACCTCTGATGTGTATTCCCAAGGCATGCCTAGCTTGTTGAAATGTTCTTTGATGACCTTCTTCAGGTTGTGCCTCCTAAACCTCTCTTCCCCGAATTGGTACAATAACAAAGTATACACCTCTTCTTGGGCCTATTTTATGTTTGCGAAGAAGCAGGCATCGATGTATAGCAGAAGCGGTGGCCATATAGACTTCTTATATTTGTAAATCATTCCCCCGACTCCGTTGATCACTGTTTTATAAGCCATTTCCTGGAGTACTCGTTTTTCTGGTACAAACCAAGGAAGTGGATGGAGGGATTTCATAGCCTCGTATACCATGATATAAGTTTCATGTTCCATAAAGTACCAATCCCCAATGCTCTTCATGATAACTATTTATTTATCAGTCATACATGGGGTTGGCGTGCAAAAAATGAACTCTTATAACAGAGCCAAGAAGTGCTCACAGATCTTTTGGTACTTTGTTTTTTACTTATGCTCCCAGAGCACTTTGCAATATATATGAATGGATGCATCTGTTAGATTCCATGCCCAACCCATCTTCAGGTATCAGTGGGCTACACACATGATGTCTATGAGGTAAGAGTACACATGGAAACTAGGGAAGGTCCCAGGGAGGGCTTCTACAATTGTTGTGATGTCTTCCACTAGGTTTGTCGATAGGATGATCATCCTAGTTGAACGATGATCCTTTGTCTGCGCAATAGTAAATCAATGGAATATATGATAGGTGGAATTTAGGGGCATTCGACTCTCCATACAACCTGCATAACAAGGACACAATGTATTTCTAAGGCTTTCTTAGCATGGTCATGGGGTATCTAGCAATGGGTATGAGATTGAATTGCTTATCTGTCTTGTACCATATGGGGAATATCTCTTTGGCGGTGTTCCTGAATTCACAAATAAGTTTGTTCTCTAGCTTATTGGTCCCATTCTCCAGATGATATCATTCTACTAGGTCTTCAAGTCATAATGATGCTATAGGCTCTCCCCTAACATTGTAGATATACCTGTTCCCTAAGTCCACATGTTTAAGTATCCATGCAATGGTGTTTTCACAAGGAAATACAACAATGTGAGCTACTAATCTATGTATTCCATATTTTCCGATGTTCTTGAAAATTTTGAGTTCGTCATGGTCCTCTACATTAGTGGCGAAGCCCTATTTTTTGAACATTTGATATATGTCGCCCCATCTAAGTATATCTTTTCCCTTTTCTAGGAATCTATATGTGTCATTATACATTACCCTTGCAATGCCTAGTTCATCTTCAATATGGAAGCCACTCCTGAAGGCCTCTGTAACATGAGATTTGTTGGTTTCCTTCTTCCTTGGGAGCATATCTGAATTTTCCAAGTGGATACAATCATTAGTTCAAGGACAAAATTAAGTGATATAATTGTTATGATCAAATATGTGCGAAAAATAAGCCTATTTTAAGTAACCACCGACGAAGTACCATAGGATTCACTTGAGCTAATTCTAGGTGGGAGATCATAATCTAAATATGAGAGTATGATAGCATGCATTGTGGACGTCTAAGTCTTAATGAAAAAACCAGAGTGAAAACCAGGTTAAAAAGGGCCAAAAAGCTTGTAACTGGAAAAATTCGTACGAACTACTGCAATGGATATTGTAGGAGTTAATGTTAACTATGCCCATGATATACCTTGTATATCAGAGGCGTTAGCGTGAAAGAATCTGATGTATACCGGAAGAATTCATGCGAATAGTTCCTAAAGTTCGTAAAAAAGTCTCTGAACAAAGAGGCAAAAATTATGTGAAGTACGTGGGTGTGCAAGTATGGAAATTGAAAATGTTTTTGTTAGCTCCTCCAATATACACCGAAGGAGTTAAAATTAACTTTTCCGAATAGACCAAGCGAGTTGGTAAAAAAATTTGCAAAGTTGCCAGAGCAATTTTCATAAAGTATGCCAATGAGTAAAGCTAAAACTGGAGAATTTTAGATTAAATCACTAGAGGAGTTCATCTAAAAGCGTTTGAAGGGATGAAAGGAGTTTATACAATGACTTCCGGTTGGACCGAAGTGGTTCCATTTAATTTTCTCTATTTTAAAATAATTTTTTGAAAAAAGACAAAGTCTTGGATATGGAGGGCAGGGGAACCGTTATTAGGGCCTAAATCTTGTTAACCTGAGTGGAAAAACAATGTGGGAAAATACGAAATTTTGGCTTTGGGTTCACCATTTGGGCTCATTTTTTGATTTTTAAGTCTTATTGTAGTTAGATTTGTGGTTGCGCAAGTCCATGGAAAGAGTGTCGATAGTCTTTGAAGATTTCGGGTGGAATCCTGTGCTTACATATCTCAAAGAATGGACTATGTTATGGGTGAATAGAGTAATATTGGGGCTGGATAGCATGTGAAAAATGTTGAGGATCTTGATCGATAGGGACAATGATGTCAAGGGTGAGGGAGGTTATAGATTGTAGATTTATCTAATGAGTTTGACATATTATTGAAGAAATGAAAACCCTAACTCTAAAACTAGCACTCCAAAATGCACAAGTGGAAAATAACTAATTGGATTAGGGCTTACCTAGTTAGGTGACACATATGAGTTAGTAACCAATTAAGGAAGGGAGGATTTATTTTGTCATCTTTTCATTTGTTAGCCTCTCTTATTTCTCGGGTGCTCAGTAACAATAGATAATAGGGGAAGGTAAGAGTTATTTTATAGCGTCAGGCTCCATTAATGCAGTTGAATGAAGGTTGCATGTTTCTACTAGAGGAATTCATGGAAAGTCCTTTGATATACACCAAAGGAATTTGTGTCAAAGTCCCCTGTGTAAACTAGAAGGTTTGATATGAAATGCATTGATGTTTGCGGAGGGAAAGAAACAAAATCCTTTAGTTTGACCAAAGGATTTTACACGAAGTCCTCTGGTCAAACCAAGGGAGTTTACATAAAGTCATGTGGTGGTAAGTTTGATCCTCCAGAGACTTTTGAAAGAAGCATCGCGATAGTTACCAAAGATGTTGGAGGGAGCTCTTCTAGTGTACACCGAGGGAGTTTGTGGTAACTCCTCCAGTGTACATCGAAGAAGTTTACATTAACTTCAATGAAAATCAAGAACCCATTTTTTTAAGCAACTCAAGTAGCTAAAACGTTTTGGGTGAAAAGCCAAAAAATGTGATCTCAACTATACCCAAAAAGAGAAGTATCTTGCTTAGAGTGAAAGAGAGCTCATTAAGAAAAACTCAAGTCAATAAGTTTTCAAAGAAGAACAAAATGGGGCTCAATTTTCTTGGAGGGGGGATTAGCAAGAAAATGTACAAGAAAATGGAGGGTTGTTGGTGTCGGACACAATAGGTCCATAATGATTACATATCCAAGATTTTTAGAGTAAGTTCCACCAATTTTGTTCCCATTAAATTAGTTCATTTGGGGCCTCCTTTAGCTTGACCTATCCATATCTTATTATCATAAGACCTTTGTGCACTATGTGGTGTGCAATTTTTCAAGGAAAATTGTTTTTTCTCATGTCCTACTTTCAAATAAATTAAAAAAGGTTCTTTCATGGGAAATGGGTATTTGACTTTCTAGGTTGGATCTAAATGTTTGTTGTGCACTACATAGCATCTCATGAAAGAATTCTCGAAAATACCATTTATTCCAATGCCAGAGAAAGATCATGCACCCCGTAGTCATATTCCTCAAAAAGCCACCATAACCGATGAAAATGAGGTTAGTGATTTTACGGGTAAAACTATTAGTGAAGATATTGGAGTTCCTCAAAAGGAATCCAAGGCTTTTTTAATATTAATATGTTTATTTGCAACTTGAATTAGGGTACATAGTGGTAGATTTTGAATTTTCATATCAACGAGGGTTTGAAAGCTGCATATCTGGGCTGGTACTTTCAAATTTGTCAATGGAATACAATATTATTTTCATCTAAGATAATTTAAGTTTTGAGAAGGGGTTTATCAATCCTCTTCAAGTGGGGCCTGCTTGAAGAGGTGGTTAGTGATGCACTTTAATGTGTGTTTTTGCACATGCATATTTATTTGTGTGCTATTGTTTTCGACTCTGTAGCTAACAAATTTATGTTATTGTGATTATTATGTTCTCTAACATATCATGAACTTGTGGTTGACATAAGATTTGTTGTTGTGATTTAATGCACTATATATTATGATTATTTCCTAGCATTGTATTTATTCTCCATGTCATTGGTTTCTTTTTTGTAGCATTAAGTTTTGTTTTTCCAGGTTACACTGCTCTTGTTAAGAGCTCAACATGTCACTTGCAAGAATTGAACTTGGGTGGTGAGGATAAAAATTATTCCTCCCAACCACCCAAACTAAACTTGATTGAAATTTTGTAGAATTAATTTATGAATTCTTTGTTTTACTTTCAACATCATACTTTTAGTTTCAAAGAGTTATATGGTTTCACAAGAACTAGACATTGAGCTAAAAGGCATTATATTCCTAATGATTTTTTCTATAAAATACTAAAACTCTATTGTAGGTATAATGCATATAAAACACATATATTTTCCATCCCTTAAATGGAAATAATACATAATCCATTCTATAGCTCTTTTACCCTTGAAGGTTGCATAAATTTTGCACAACACTTCACAAGTCTATGATCCCCTAGGTTGACAATTTAAGTGTGTTCCTTTGGGAATTCAATAGCCTTTATTGTTATTATTATTTAGCTCACCACTTGTCATACATCATCTATCTTGAAGCTCCATTGTCCACATACCATCCAACAATAGACATAGTATTTGAAGATAAACAAGAGGTGATAGAAAAGTTAGTCTCAAACTAAGAGGGATCCTCCTCTAAACCTGTTGTAGTCTCAGTTACAACCTATTTAGCTCCCTTTCCCTTCTTCTTCAATGGATACTAGCTAGAAAAATGTCCCATCGCTTAACATGGGAAGCACATCACCTTGCTCAAGTCTTCCTTTCCTGTATTTGTACCTTCCTTCTTCTTGTATATTTTTTTCCTACCATTATTCATCCTCTCGACAAGACCAATTGTGTTTAATTACTCTTGTCACCTTGAATAAGTGTTAGAGACCTAACCCCTCACGTAGGTAGAATAATATATTTCCATGTAA
>CBVK0103587262.1:0-12137 GCA_900067695.1 Picea abies
TGTTGTTTTAATGAGCATCTTGGTTTATTCTTGCTACACATATAATTTGACCTATTAATTTAAACTCCAAGCATGGGCCATATATAAGTATGACATATCACACTTATGATATTCTTGTTATTATCATGGACATTGGTTAAGTTTTATAAGGTGGAAATGCTTCTCTATCAAGGAATGTGGGACATAAGATGTATTTGGTGCTAAGTGTTAAAGTATGCATACAAAAATTATGGGTTAATGGAAGATGGCAAGTTCGATTGTTGGATTGAAATGTTATGTGGCACATTTAGTGGACTATGTGTTGGATGTATTGGGTGCGCTCGTAATTGGCTATAGTCGATGGAATTAATGTGAGATACAACGTGCACTTACTGCACATCGCTCTAACCCTACCTCAAGGTCGCCACCCTCACTTGGTTCACAATTGTGTTAGTTGCTTTGGTTGGTGCTGTGTCCATTTTTCTCGGCCCTGGAGAGAATAGTTGTGCTTGTGGTTTTCCTGACATTCTCCATATAGGTATGATGGCTCTTACTTCTCCATTCATGAAATATAGCTCTGCTCAAAATAAAATCATGATGTTAGCTCTTAGATTTTCTTACAGGCTGTGTTTTCTTTCCTAAGTTTAAATGAATGTATGTGGATATCGACTGTGTAAATTGCATTTAAAGTGGAGGTTCTCCCTGTTGACATTTAAGTGTTTCAAGATGATTAATGGTCGGAATTTCCTTTCTGTTTGGGTTATACGATAACATTGCGTCCAAAATGTGTGATTGTGGCAAATTTGTTTTTGGTTTCATTCATCTCTGGTCATTGAAATTCAATGGTTTCTTTTTCTCTATGAAACAAAAGAACAGTTGTTTGCTTAGTGCCATTACCCAGTATTTGGAAGATTTATAGCTCCTTCAAATTACCTGTCAAATGTTTGTGAGTGTATGGGTGTATTTTCCTTGCGGTCGCCATGAGAGGTATGTGGGAAGTTTGTTGTGATAAGAGATGGTTAAATGTTTTACAAACCCCTTGTGAAGGTTTCACCTTTGAGTTTTCCCATACCTCAGTTCTTTTATTGATATATGACAATTAAGATATTTGAACTCTGGTCTTGATGTATGATATAAGTGATTAACCCGACAGTGGAAATATTGGTTAGTTGAGTTAATTCTTGTCTCATTTGTTATGTATCCATCGGGGTTTGTCAATTTTGAAGTGGTATTATGTTTAATAAAAAATGAGCACTAGTTGCACATGGGTTTCGAACCCAGTTTGTTTACGCATCAAGTATTAAAGTTGTGTTACCAATGTTGGCTTATGTCATGTTCTTAGCCTCCCACGCGCACTTGATGTAGTCTGGTTTTAATCGTGTTAAGTGACTCTGTTAACATTCTTTTATAAAAAGCTCCGCTGATAAAAAGAAAAGAAAAAGAAATTGGAGCTGTAAATTTTGACAGTCCTGGAAAATTCCTGGGGTTTTATATTGGGTATTATAAAATCTGTTGTGTTTTGGATTTAAATTATGAAACAGAGAAAAGTTTTCACAGTTGATGGTGATGGATTTTGTTTTTATATTATTGCATATAATAGAACAATAATAATCATTTTTCCCTTTCATTATACCATTTTTCGCTCATTATATGCCCCTAGCCTTCCCAAATACATTTAAAGTATTCCCCGTTCTATTATTATGAAATTTAAATTCTTTTTGAAACGAGAAATGATTAATAACAAAAGAGAAAAGGATAACTAATGACTAGTGTTTGAAAGTTGGATATGGATACAACCTCTATTACTTATGCTTTTGTTTGAACAATATTCGTTGGTCGTTTCCCATCCATGCTACCATTTTTCGCACATTATAAGCCTTTCATCTTCCAAATAGCCCTACCACTTCCTATTCAAATAGCAATTGATCATTGAGTTTTAATATGTTGATGGATTGATTGCATGTGATTCTGTGGTGCATAATAGAGCCAACCATTTGATTTTATTTAGGTAGAGTATTGATGCATGGATTCTTAAGATCTTTTCATGACATGTTGGAATATTTCTTCAGGATGAGCTTCTTTAGCAGGGGCAGCAATGGAAGAGTTGTTAATAGAGGCAGAGGGGTCATAGAAGGCCACAGCTTTCAATACATTTTGATGTTGATCTAGAGGAATTAAATCATCTCTTTCAAGCTGGATTATTTAACCTGGTTGGCCATGGGATTCTTCAGCCCTGACTTGAGAAGCCTCCCTTCCAACCACAACAAAACTTTTTTAGTATCTGTGTTCCCCCTCACATCTCTATGTATCCAGAACTACCTGCCAATGATGGTTGGCAAGAGATTGTCCATCAGCCTACTTCTCATCACCATGGTTGGTCTATTGTGTCTTTTCCATTACCCCCTCCGCCATCGCCAAAAAATCCAAATCCCCAAGTTGATCATGTTGTCTCACCTGTGCAGTCTTCTCATGCAAGTAAGAGGCTAAAAACTAATGTTACCAAGCCTGAGCAAGATAAAGGAAAAGGAGTGGCCACTTCCTCCAAGTCATCCAAAAGTCCTCTGAATCTGTGTCTTCACGTCTTCATCTCAAAGATGATTGTTCTCGGGTTATCAATGCAATCCATCCTCAAGGTTCCAATCATCCTAAGGCTGCAACAGAAATATCAAAAGAGGACAACAGTGAAAGGAGGCCAAATGCCTCTCACAATAAATACAGTTTTTAATGATGATTAATGTTATTTTCTATTTAAGGACAATCTTTTTACGTTGACAATGTTTTGGACAACAAGCATATATTTAGGCAGTTTTTTGAACAACATGGATATAATGCTATTTTTGGATATGGTCATGTTATATTCTGTTGATATTAAAATATTTGATCATAATTATGAGAAAGAGAGTTACAAGGAGGATGTTTGAATCAAATGATTAGGGTTTTATATTTCATGATTGATGATTATTAAAAGAAATAAAAATGGGAGTCACAAGGGGTCCCACCTATTTAGTTATTATTTAATTAGACCCTTATTTATATATATTATTATTATTTGCCTCAACTAATTAGTTAAGCTAATTAGGATTAACTAAAGAAAGGTAGTTGAACTACCATAACTTATTGAGAAGGAATAAAATCTCAATCAAATGAAGAGACAAAAGGGGAAGAAAATAGAAGGAGAATTTCAGCCATAAGGTTTGCTCTATAATAGTGAGATACATTCATATTTCATTCATTCTGAGTTTACTAGAAGGCTTAACCATCTTAATGACAACAGGGTCTTATTGAAGGCAACATGATTCAAAATTGAATCATATATTTCAGCAACTTGTTTTAAAGGTGCATGATTTATCTTTCGTAGTCTGTGTGTTCTTGTCTGTTTATAAAATAAATTTTATGATTGATAAAGAATATTTTGTAGAGTCAAGTGACAACATTTTGTGGAAAGTTGATCCAGATCTTTAGCTTCAGTTTTCTGTTTTTGTCAGAGTCTTTTGTATGGTGCCCATCAGAGGATTCTAAATCGAACTTTGGTCCCTACCCTCGCAGGGGTTTGTCAAGAGAATTCAGCCTTGAATCTCATAATGAAATCAATACAAAAATCAATTTTCTGATTTCGGTCTCACATATGTATTTTGATGATCTGGTTCATTTTTTTTTGCTTTTATCTCCATGTACACAGTCATGTAATTTTTGTTTAAGTTTATTTCTTTTTCACACAGTTACATATAATATATAAAACAAACCAGCTTTGGTCCCTTGTACTTAATACCTGCGGATTAAGTGATTGTTTTTTTTTTTTTTAAGGATATAAACCCCATGTGAAATTCCCAAATATCTTGCCTTAGCCCGACAATATCTGAAAATTCTTGAGTAAGGTTCCCCATACCTTTTCCTCAACACACCGATTGGTTCTTCTTTCTTTCCCAACCTATTCATTTTCAACTTCTTTAGAAGGGATTTCATATTGCTTTTGTTGATCAAGAAATTAATTTTCTACGAAAGTCATAGAGTGAATCCATTGAGGGTAAGTTTGCTCAGAATGGTTTGTATGATGATATATGCAGTAATTCTCCATTCCCACCTCTTCTAAGTTCAAGTTAAAAGTTTGAAGGTTCTAGAAGTTTTTTTGGGGGTAATTTCCTTCCCAAAAAATGGTTTGAAAGTTCTTAGGCTAGAAGTACCTTCTCCAGAGTTCTTTTTCGAATCAACAATCTCATTAGATAATTTATTAACTAAATATAGCGCACTCTCCATGTCTATGGGCTCCTTATCTTGAATATCAACATTTGTTTTCATAGGTGCCTTAGGTAAAGCAATGAATTTCTTGGGAAAAATCATAGATTTAGTGTATCTAGATCCTAAGTTTCCTATAAAACTCATAATTTCTTTCTCTACATTCTTAGCCTCTTTAAAATTTTATGCCAAAGTGGTATTTTCGTCTCTTTCGACAAACATATCAATAGAGGTGTGCAAAGCAGGTGTATAATACTCAACCACTACTTATTTGACTAGTGCAAAGTTTACTAAGAATTTATTAATAATCATGGTAAAATGTTGGTTGAAATATTTTATCCATTCCTTTTTGTCCATCTTAATTGCCATTAATTCTTTCAAAAGTGTAGTAGGAGTTGATTTATTTAAAAATTTACCTATGAATGCCTTTTCAAAATCATCCTGATTGTTAATGGATCCTACAGGTAGGTTGAAATGCTATGTAGATGTCATCTAGTGAATTCAGTGTCTATATTGGGTTTTTAAAGAACTTGAATAATGAGAGGGTGAAACAACAGGAGTTGGTGGAATTGCATTTGAAAGTCAGGGAATCTCTTCAAGGGTGAGATCAATAAGATAATCTATAACTTCAATGATAGTTTCTTCTTCAGTCTAAATGATGTTCTTATTATCTCTTGTTCATTTAGTAAGTAATGGAACGATGGGAAACTTGCCAATTTGCTTAGTGTATGTCTAGGTATGATGAAAACAAACATTAACTTCATGAGTTGGGATAATGTATGGGGGTTCTGGATTTGTGAAAATAGCATTCCCAAAGTCATCAGTTCTATCTTCAAAAACTTGTTATGGATTTTAATATTTACCATGGGTATATATCTGGATATAATACAAGTTATGATTTAAACAATTAGTATGGGTTTCATGTGATTGAAAATCATCTATTTTAGCCATACAAGGGCCCTCTTAGTGCAAAACCGATTGATAGGGAAAAATGTCTATGTGAAAATAGTATGGATTCTCCCCAATTAAAGGTCCCAATTAGACCTTATGTTGTTTAGAATAGGGAACCCATCCAGATTTTGTCCTAACAACCATGAATGGTTTTAATTTTTATTTAAATCCTAAGATGCTAAATGTGAATGCAAATGTAATTCTATTCTATATGCAAAATGCAAATCTATTTCAAATTCTTAGCTATGAACTAATAGAAAAGAGTTTTGAAGACACTACCAATTGTACCTCTACTATTACCTTCAACCAAAAGTCATCAGAAAACACTTGCAGAAATGTAGATAATCAAATATCAATCAAGAAAACTCTACAATTGGAAATTGGTTATAGTTCCATGTTCATAGGATATAGACAAAAAATTGAGAAACAAACAAAAATACGAATGTATTCTTAATCAAAGAACCATCCACATATTAAAAATGGAATTCTTACAACAATTCTAATAAGAACATATAACAGAAGAAATTCCATACACATTTAGCATTTGAATCATAGCCTTTCTCTCAATAGCTTAGCCAACATTGGCTTCTTCTCAATAAAATTCTCTAAAGGAGTTTACAAAAATGTAAGAAGCAAAATCCTAATCTCCTTCAAAAGGGTTGCATTTATAGATTATGTAAAGGTAACTACCTCTTGCATTGATTCTTTCTTGGAAACTTTGTTTCCTTTTTGGGCAGTTATTCCCTGTAATATTTTTGACATGTATTCTTTAAACTTTAATCTTTTTTTTAGACTTTAATAAATGTATATTCTCCCTTCAACTTTATCTTGAAAGTAAGCATCCCAAATTTGCAACTGAATGCTAATGACACATGGAAAGACCAATTGTTCTAAGTCCACCTCATACATGATCAAATCTCTTGACATTGGTTCCATACCATTTTGTAACATGTTGAGGAAGGAATTAATCAAATTGATTTCTTTTGATGGAATAAAAATACATTTAATTCAACTCCTTAGTTATTCCTAGAGTTGTTTCTATAACTACCCTTTCCAATTTTATATTGTTCTCCAACTCTTCTATACATTATTTTGTTGTTCTTGGTGCACTTGACTCACCAAATGAAGGAAGCTAACATCTTCTAATCACTTTCTCAGTTGCTTCCCATAGGCATTGACATTTACTAAAGGATTTCTCAATGTTACTCTCTAGTTTTGTACATGTTGATTTCATGTTAGAAAAATCCACAAGGTGACAATAAATTTCGTTTTTGTCATTATTTGGGTCTCTACAATGGCTTCTATTTATTCTTGTTTCCATTTCCTAACTTAATCCTTAGCTTTCTATATTCCTTCTTGTTCGAATTTCTTGTCTTTTACTTTGCTTGAAAAGTCTAGGAATTGTGAAGAATAAGACTGTAGATCTTGTATCCTTTTGTATAATAATCTCTCAGCCACATTCAACTCATCCTACACTTCTAGAGAACATGCTTTCTATTCAATTATCTTTTCCATGTCTGCTTTATAACAAGCTACTTTATTTTCCAAAGCCTCTATATTCGTCTTGCTTTCCTCCAACTCATTTACCATCGTTATTACATTGGACTTGCTTGAATACAAGCAACCCCTACTAAAGTTGTTACTATGGGGTCTAATTCAATTTTCTTAATTACAAGATTTTATGTGGCAACAATCAACTCCTAATAATTTGAAATCATTAACTTTTTATGACTCTACGTTATTACATGTTTCTTTTTTTCTCTTAAAAACAAATGAATCTAGGATGGCCACCTATTTTGTATTTGCTTGCAGGGCCTAACCTGAGATCAGTCCTAAAAAGGGAAGATGGGTTCCTATAATTGATTTCATTGCATGCATATCTGTTATTTCTAGGGGAATTAACTCCTATGGGTTTGACGTTTCTCCACCTTTCCACTCCACTTATATTCGTTGATCCTCTTCTCTTTACCTTTCCTATTCTTCTTCATTAAAGTTGGATTTTCCAACTACTTTTTCTTCATTGGCCACTCTCTCATCTTCAATCCTCTTCTTTTTAGTCTATTCTTGTGTTTTCCTTTCATTTTATACCTCTTCTCATCTCTTATTTTCCTTTTTAGCCTCTTGGTCCCTTTCCTACTTTTCCTTCTACTATACCTCTATTCTAGCTTTACAATCTTCCTCATTTTTCTTTCTGTGTTCTTGCTCTGATGCCTCTTCCTTAGCTACTTGATATTCTCTCTTATTTTTCTGCTCCTATCAATTTTGTTTTTCCCTCCGTGATTTCTTTTCGGGACCTATTATTGCCAATATTTATACATAAGGTTTGGCCCTTCTATAGACCTCTTCTTCTCATCAGTCTTTATGTTGATATGTCCATGCATATCTAAGAACTGTGTAGTGTCATGCTACTACATTTAGAGGATTGTGTCTTATAAATGTCTCTTCTCTAAAATGATAGGGTAACAAAGATTCATCTTTTTTCTTTGGTATATTTAAAATCTCTATGACCATAAGATCCTATATACAAAGG
Source organism: Picea abies (assembly GCA_900067695.1). Classification (NCBI taxonomy): domain Eukaryota; kingdom Viridiplantae; phylum Streptophyta; class Pinopsida; order Pinales; family Pinaceae; genus Picea; species Picea abies. The sequence goes on from CBVK0103587262.1 coordinate 7,694, forward strand.
TGGGGTAGGCAATGGAGATTTCTTGTCTTTGGCGACAGAAGATCTAAATCCATGTAGATAAGTTTGATAAGCTATCTGTTATATTTTCAGCCTATCTAGAATGAACTTAGGAAATACATGAGGGGGCTTGGTAGCACCAAGTACTTTGATATATGTGTTACCTTCCATTACATACCCATCTCCCAATGTGTTTACCACTTGCATTACTTCCTATTTCATCCATGGAGTTGATTTCCGAAATATGAGTGTAGATGCAACTATGAAGTTGTCATGGATTTGTGTGTAGCTACTTTTGTGTTTATGTTCCCACAATATATGATAGTAGACATGAATTGGATTGTCATTTCGAAGCCACTACAATGATATTCTTTTGAAGTTGTTTGATGCACATACCACATCAAGTAGGTACGAGGACATGTAGAATTCTAGTTGGATTCCCATGCTATGGTATTTTTCTCTTGAAACAACACCCATCATGTTTTAAAATAATATGGATCCCCAGTTGAACACCTTTCCATCCTTAACCACTTGAAATAACAATGGCATCCACGACTCTTTGAATTTCTTTGCATCCTTTTCACTGTACAATTTTCTTATCAATGCAATGACATACTTGTATGGGGGCCTAAGGTAGGTAGTTGGGTATATACCTTTTTGTCATGACTTGAATTATTTTTCTTTTGTTCACCATCCTTTCAAAATTTCATGGTAGTTCTTTTTTTTTAGCCAACTTTATGATACATTCATCAGTCATAGTAAACTCATGCTTTAGAAACTTGTAATATATGTCGAGACTTGAAGGTTGAAAATAGGAAATGAACTTCCCATTTTCATACTTAATCATCATTTTCTCCACATCTATATGAACAATTACCCATGAGATAATATATGCACATGGGATGGGAGAGGGTTTGACTACAACCTTGTGAAAGCAAGATCTTTTGATGTTTTGAAATTATGCCTTGTTAAGGTCTTCTTCTCCTTGATGTAGAGAGGATTATAGGTAAATTTGATCCTTGAACTTCTGATCTTTCTCTCCCCAATTTGTGTTATGATCTAGGTCTCATGTTGCATTATGTATCCTTATAGAAAGATCTGAAAAGAATCATCTACTTCTTGAGCAGGTTCAGTTGATGTCTCCCCTTCTTGGATGATCTTTTTAGGATATTCTTTCCTCTTGGACTGGGTTTTTATGGCCATGATGTTATCCTATGACTCATCCATAATAACATCAACCATTAGCACATTTACCAAATACATATGCAATTCATCCATGATTTACTCTTTGATTTCTATTGGTTATGGTGGCTATGGAATTTTTTTGGGAAGATGATATTTTCAAGGGTCTTAGTCTCACAATAGAATATCCCTAGATTATAATCATGGAGTATCCAACCATGGGAGATTCTTTTATGAGAATGGATTGAGTGAGTAACTATGTAATAAAATGTAAGCCTAATGTGCAAGCCTCCCAATCAATGTTGGAAAACATAACAAGAATACATTGAGGTGAAACCAAAAACTAAAACCTTGTAGAACTTTTGCCATGCCATTGGTTTTAAAAATGAATCTATGAGAATCAATGACATGTTGAATTTATTCATAGGAAAACAATGAAAATTGTAGCTAGAGGAGCACTCTAATTGCCATGGGTAGGGCATTTGGGAGAACTATTCAAATAACGAGAAAAGAAAAATAGGACTTTCCTAGCTGGCCATTTGTGGGAGGATTTGTAGTATGATGCTAATTATATCTCAAAGTGACATGTGGATAGTCTCAATGAATGGGAGGGATCAAGTTTTTATTCAAATCAAAAGACTATGACATGTTGCAATGTAGTTTATTGTTTTGTTTTTTTTAAGCAAATGGATATTAGTAAATGAAAATTGGATCAAAAATAAAATGGCATAAAAGTATGATCAAGACAACCTACCTTTGAATCGATGACAGATGTTGAAGTATCATTGAAGTTGGTGAGGCCATTGAGAAGCTTCCTTGGTTCAACCATGCAATAACAAAATTTGTATCCAGTGGTTAGGGTTGCAATAAATGAATCCCAAAACACAACATAAATATAAAACTTTTTAACCACCATCACATATATACAAGAGGCCAGCTTTCCCCCCTATCTAAAAGACTTATTGAACAAATCTAAAAGAAAATTATTCTTGTTTTATCTTTAAGAAAATGTTCAACACACTTTTTATATGATGGTATTTTAAATGTAGTGCAATGACTCATCAAAAGTGCTTGGTTTATATTAAAGCTTTCAAAAATATGTAACTTTAAAGAATCCATTATAACTTCACAGCTTCATAAAAATGATTTTTACATTGGTGCGATAACTTGTTAAAAATATCTAGATCATGCCTCGACCTTTGCGAAAATGCATCTTATTAGATTTTGCAACATCATTTCAATATTGTCAAATCTTGCTAGTGCTATTGTTTTTCAGGGGCTTCATTCTGTATGGTGACCCAAGTTTGAAACTTTGTGGTAGCAGGAGGAGACACCTAAAATTCAACCATGTTAAGGGTCAGTGTGTCCTGGGCTAGGAGCGATCTTTGGATAATTTTGACGGCTTAGATTCCCCTGAGTCATGGTTTCTTATACCACAAGATAATCCTGCAAGCCATAGATACATTAGAAAACAAAAAAAAAAAACATCATTGCAAGATTTTGAAAGATGATCCTTTGATGCCTTGTGTGGTACTCAAGATATTAGCAAAGAATGATATTTATATCTTTGTGCTAATATAGGGAAAGAAGCACAAAATAGTGGTCACCTTGTCCTTCAACATAAGGGAATCCTTATATTGATTGCAGATTCGAGGCATTCGACAATATGAAGCAAAGTTAATGGTTGAATTTGTTTCTTGCTCATTGGATGTCCAGATTTTCAATCAAAATAATCTCAGGCTCACCAGAACGGTCTTGAGAAACCTCCCAAAAACATACCACAAGCTTGATGAAATACAAAATTTTAAAAGACTACGATGTGATTTGGAAAATTTCAAAGAACGATCATATAGAGGAATGCAATGGATTTGCCAAGGTGAACAATGATTGTTTTAGAAACTTGCGTGATGAATTTTATAAATCCTTGAGATAATCAATCTTTTGGGATGATTCACAATATTATGAGGCCTTGGAGGATTGATCATTCGAAAGGTTATGACAAGATTATGAGACTTGAGAAGAATGATTTTTTAAATAATTGTGTGACCTTTACAACATTCTAAAACATCGAAACACCAATGAGTACACTTCATAGGTTTTCCAAGAATAATCTTTGAGGATTTTGTGCAATGGTCACAAGAACTAGGAAGATTGATCTTTCAAAGAAATGCATAATGTCACAAGCTTTGAAGAGATGGTCCTTTTAAATAGGTGCACATTGAGTCAAACAAGTGCACAAGAAAAGGTCTTTTTGCAATTTTATGAAAGGTATGATCTTTTAATGCTTTGCACAACATTTTCATATGTTAGAAATATTAGCCTTTTGAGTGTGTGAGCTATTCAACCAACAAATATCTTTGAACTATTGTGCAATGGTCGTAATAAAAGAACAAGAATGATCTTTGGGATAGGTGCAATAACATCACAATCTCAACAAGGATTCAAAGGTATAATGATTTTCCAAAGTTAAGAATGAAGTCTTCCACAAATCATATGTTGGAAATATTGTTTTCATTGATGTCAAAGATAGGGGGAGACTACAAAAGTCCAAAATAAAGATTGCAATATGGAGATTGTTGGAAATATTGTTTTTGAATTTTTTATGCTCAGTTTGGATACCCTATCTTTGAAGGCTTTCTTACTTTGAATACCTAGCTCAAATGGAAGCATAGGATATATGGTTGAAAATTTTATTCTGAGACCTTTCTAATGGTATATGGCACTCCATCTAACTCCATAGAATGATGCGATATGAAATATTTTGTTAGGTCGGCCCAACCAAAAAGTACATGTCAAACCAACTAATTTTACAAGTTGTCCCCATAAGTGAACACAAAAACACTATAAATACATGCTAGATGTGTGCATTTGAAGAATATATAAGAAAGAATATCAAGTACAAGTGCACAAAAGAGATTTGAGGTGCAAAAGAGGAGTTAGGGAATATTCTTGGGTTTTAAAGGTGCGCAATAGAATTTTTATTGGAATTTTAAGGGTGCACTATGAAGGACTAAGATCTATGATGCCGCAAAGTGCATTGTTTTGAGGTTTTGATGTTGCAGTCTGGAATTATATTTTGGGAATGATGTTATGAGTTTCACTAGGTGTTACACACCAAATTCCCACACTACTAAGTGTGGATTTATCACACTTTAGTGAGGGAGCATTTGTCATAATCCCTATACATGTTAGGAGAGAAATTTATCACATGAAGGTCAAAATACTATGTGCACATGTATTATTCATTATTATTCATAAAAAGGAA
>CBVK0103587278.1:0-12735 GCA_900067695.1 Picea abies
GAGGCCATGTGGAGGTGGTGGTGGATAAGTTGGTGATGGTGTTTTTGGAGGTGACTCTGTCAAATTTAGCGACGTAGTTGTGTCATTAATGAGTTTTTAATGGGACGACAAAGCCTTTACAAGCATGTCTCTTCTGTCAAACCCACTTAGCTCTTGTTGTTTTTAGGATTTGTGCCATTACTGACGTCAGAGGATAAGACAAGCCTTAGTTTCGAGGAGCCCTTAGTGGAGTTTAGGTGGTGCCTTCCTGGCGTTGCTTGAAGCTTCCATGACAGAAGTCGCTGTCAGTGCACTTATGAGTGTGGATGACGAGGAGAACTGGAGGAAGGCAGGTTTATTTAACTTGTCTGCAGAGGCTCCCACTACCGCCCTTCTGTCACCCTCGAAACTAATAGCCTCATCGTCTATGCCTGACCCTGATTTGACTTGGTGGAGTGTGAATGTGGCTAATCCCTTATCGAATGTTGCAGTTGTCGCAAACACTGGTTCTTCTAGTCTGTGTGTGGAATCCATCCTGGGTAGTAGGAAGGCTGACAACGGTTTTTACCAGGCTCGTAGTGATAGGTCCCCTCCAGTAGTGAAGCTTGCTCCTCAGAGGAAGATTGGAGTGAAGACTTGGATCCCTAACCATTCTAGACGTAAGATGGTCCTGCGGGATGATTTATGCTTGGAGGAGGCGATAAACCTGTCTCTAAATGCCTTGGTGGATCGATTGTCATATCGCTCCTGGTGTACTTCATCCATTACAGATTGGGTTCAGAGGTACTTGTTACCTTTGTTGGGGTATGAGCCGGAGGTTCTTTACCTTCCGAGAGGTTGTTTTGGGTTTAAGTTTAATTCGTCGAAAGACTCCATGAAAATCCTGGATAAGCTCTAGACATTTGATGAGGGGAGCTTGATGCTCAAGCGTTGGAGGATTAGCTTCGACCCTGTTCATGATTATTTTCAGTTCAAACACCTTTGGGTTCTGCTACCAGGTTTACCATTAAACCTCTAGAATGAGAAAGCTTTGGTTGCGATTGGCAATGCACTAGGTCAGTTCATTAAAGTTGATGACCTGGCATTGAGTGCTCCTGAAAGAAGATTGGGAAGGATTCTGGTTGAAGTTGATATTCATTCTGGGCTTCTGGAGTCCATTGATATATAGTGGCGTGGTCACACTATCTGCGAAAAATTGGATTACTTGGGTTTACCCTTTCGGTGTACTCTCTGTCGTAAAACTAGCCACCTGAGAAGTGACTGTCAGGTCTTTTCGGAGGAGGAGGAGGAGGAAAATTCTTGGCTCAGGAAGGTGTCTAGATGTGATTCCCTAGGTGTTGCTTGGCTCAGGAAGGTGTCTAGATGTGATTCCCTAGGTGTTGATTCCTTCATTCAAGCTGTAGCCAATACTAGGTTTATGGATTCTTCAAGCCAAGTTGCCACGGACACTGTCATAGGTAAGCTAAAAGCTCTATGTCCTTCTTTCTACTTTTCACTCTCGGCCTGAGAAAAGGATTCTTTTGACTCTATCACTCCTATGGCGGTTGGAACTATGCATTCCTAGTCTCACCTCTCGACAAAAGCTAGGGAAGGTACTCCCTCCTTGGAGTTTGGTCCTTAACCCTCTGTGAGGGTAGGTCTGTTTGTAGTACAGAGAAGGTGACCTCCTCCCTTGGGGAGGTTAGAGTAAACTTTGTTTTTCCTACCTGTAACTCGCCTCCTTCTGGGGGTTTAAGCACCGAGGAAGTCATGGATACCCTAGGGGTTAGGGGCGTGCCTAGTGAGGAGGAGAGGGATTGTTTTCTTCTATCGGGTTATAGGGAGTTGGATCCTGGTGAGTGCTCCCTGGGGGAGACTCTGGAGTCTCTAGTCCTATTGCACAAAGAGGTTGTCACTCCTCTCCCTATCCCCACTTATCAAGGGAGTAACGTTTTAAAATTTACCAGAGCTATTGGTCTTGCAAGGCAGTTAGAAAAGCCTGGTGGGGGTCCGGCTTCCGATTTCTCCTGGTTAAAGGGTTTGGGTTTTCAGACCTCCCCCATTAAAACGAGGAGTGCGCATAAAAAAGCCACTTGTTCACTTCCTGTTCCTGACTCTCTTACTTCTGCTGTTACCGACAACAGGGCGCTTAGAGGCATGAAATCCCTTGCTATGACTAAACCATGATTCTGCTCTCCTTAAATCTCATAGGAGTGGGGGGGACCCTGAAAGCAACCTCCATGCGCAGATTGTTGTGAAAGACAAAACCGTATTATTTTCTTACAGGAAACTCTTGTGGATGAAAAAAAAACTAGGTTGTTTATGTTAATTTTTTTCCCAAGCTGGTTATCATGTGTTGTTAGTTCCGTTGGAAACTCTGGTGGGTTATTGGTGACGTGGGATCCTAATAAACTACTATTGGATCCTTTCCTTTGTTGTGGAGGAATTCTACTTTCTGGCTCTTCTTTGGAGAATAACAAGTAGATTTGTCTACTCAATGTATATGGGCCTTGTAATGAGAGGAAAACTTTTTTGGAACAGGTGGCCTCTAGAGGATTGTTGGCTTATAATAATTTGATTGTTGCAGGGGATTTAAACTTCACTACTAAAGCAGATGAGGTTTGGGGAGCTTTGACACATCTAGACAAGCTGACAGTCTTCTTTAAAGAGTTGTTCCAGGAAAATCACTTAGTGGATTTTCTTTCGGATGTTTTGGTCCCCACGTGGAGGAATGGCAGAGCAGGGGTTGATAGCATTGACAAAAGGTTGGATCGTATATTGGTTTCAAAGAATCTATTAAGTGAAGTGAGTAGATTTAGATCTTGGGTGGAATACCCTTTTATCTCGGATCATGCTTCGGTGTTTGCACAATTTGAATTTCAGTAGTTTTCCTTCGTCCTACCCTTTTAAGTTAAACCCGTCCTGGTTGGTAGAGGAAGAGTTCAATGCTATAGTAAAAGATGTTTGGCTGGATCAAGGTTTTTTGGTGGAATCTGATATACAACAAAGATTTGTGTGGAAACTGAAAGTGTTAAAAACTCGGATCAAATCTTGGGCAAGGCTCTAGAGAAGTGCAAAACTCTTCAGATTAGAATCGTTGGAGGAGGAGCTAAGTGCAATTCTTTCCTCGATTCCGAGGGATGGGAGGGACCTACTTCTTGACTGTCACATTAAAAAAATAGAGGAAGAACGTAATTCATTACTTCTCCTTGATGAAGAACTCTGGAGACAGAGGAGTAGAGCAATCTGGCTAAAAAGCGATGATCAGAATACAAGGTTTTTTCATAACTTTGCCAGTGCTAGAAGGAATAATAAACATATTTGGGAGATTCTGGATCAGGATGGACAGTACCACGGGGGGCAAGAGGCTCTTAAAAAAGAAGCTAAAAGACACTTTAAAGGATTTATTGAAATCGACTACCCTCCCTCCCCAATGGATCAAGTTTATACTGCCAGTCTCTTTCGTCATTTTGTAACTGAGGAGGATTCATTACTTCTCTATTGACCATGTACAAAATCGGAGAATTGGGAGGTCTTGAAGCACTTTGCAAAAGATAAAAGTCTGTGCCATGATGGTTGGACGGTTGAATTCTTCTCTCATTTCTTTGAATTGCTCAGTGATGATCTGTTGGAATTAGTGGAGGACTCTAGGATCAGAGGAAAGGTTCTAATCTCTCTAAACTCCACATTTCTGGTGTTGATTCCAAAGGAAAATAAACCTACGACTTTCGGATACTACATACCCATAGCGCTCTGTAACTTATGCTATAAGTTGATAGCAAAGGTGATAGCTAATAGACTCAATCCTATCCTCTCAAGGTCATTGTTGAGTGAACAACTAGGATTCTTAAAAGGCAGGAAGATATTGGATGCTATAGGGACGAAGCAAGAGTGTCTACACAGTATAAAAATGAAAAAGTTAAAGGCTCTAATTTTAAAGTTGGACTTAAAAAAAGCGTATGCGTGTGTAAACTGAGACTTTTTAAGATTGATCCTCATTTAAACGGGTTTTAGTTTTCCATCTATTAACTAGATTATGAGTTGTGTAGTCAATTCCTCTTTTGTTGTTCTTATAAATGGTGAGACTTCCCCTTTTTTTTAGAGTGACCATGGTTTAGGGAAAGGTTGTTCGTTGTCACCTTTACTGTTCATTTTAGTTATGGAAAGTTTTAGCCTGTTGTTGAAAAAAGGCCAGACTGAGGGAAGTCTGACGGGGGTGAAGGTCTCTAGGATTTTAAAAATTCTCCATCTTTTCTTTGTTGACAACATCCTCATCATGACAAAGGCCTCCTTAGAGGAGTGGATGAATATAAAATCCCTTCTAAATATTTTCCGCTGTCCTTCGGAGCTGAAAGTAAATTTGAGCAAATCTACCTTTCCCCACTCGGGCATCCAAGGGGAGATGTTGGACAAGTTTAAGGAATCTTTTTCTTTTAATTTTGCTGACCTGGCTGAAGGTTTTAGATACTTGGGATATTTTTTAAAAGCTGATAAATCCAAGTTTGATGATTGGAGATGGCTCTTAGAAAAATTTGAAAATAGGATTGGACATTGGTGTAACATGTGGTTATCTCTAGGTGGTCGTTGCATCCTTGTAAAAGCGGTGTTGGAAACCCAACCAGTTTATTGGATGGATATAGTGTCGGTCCCTATATTTGTGCTTAATAAGATTCGTCAATTGATCTTTGACTTCCTTTGGTCAGGTGGTAGTACTGCTCACCATTTCCACCTTTGTAGTTGGGAGGTTCTAGCTAAACCAAAATCTTTCGGTGGTTGGGGTCTTAGAAATATTTACCATTTTAACCGATCATTGGATGCAAATTCTTTGTGGCGTGTCTTGACAAAGGATGGGATTTGGCACAGGGTGATTAAGGATAAATATCTACCTTATATTTTTGTCTCTACCTTGTTCAGATCGGCCAAGACTAAACAACCCTTGGCTTCGTAGACTTGGAAAAACCTATTAAAGTCTCTTCCACTTATCACTCATTGGTTAAGTTGGAATCCTAGAAATGGTCACTCAGTTTTAATTGGCCAAGACAAGATACTAGGCATTGGGAACTCTTCACTGCTCTCACAGGAAATTTTGTTGGCTTTAAAGAATAAAAATTTCAGATATCTCTTTGAAGCCAATGCTCAGAGTTCGATGGGTTGTATGACTGCTTAGTGGAAAGATAGTTCTGATTTGGAACTTTCGGGTGTTTTAGCTCTTGAATGGAGTTCTTTTTGTAAGGATTTAATTGGATGGAGGGTCCATCTCCATCAAAGAGAAGAAAAATTAATTTGGACTGGTGGAGACAACTCAGGCATCCTATCTGTTAAAGATGTTTATAATTCTTTACAAAAAAAACACTGGCAGCATCAATTTGTAGGTTGGAGGAGGCATATCTGGTCTTGGGATATTGCCTTAAAAATCAGACTTTTCACTTAGCTCGCAGTGGAGGATAAAATCCTAACTTGGGATAACCTTAAAAAAAAGGTTGGGAAGGACCAAGCCTCTGTCTGTTATGTTCCATGGATTCCGAGTCAGTATTTCATCTATTTGCCAATTGCACTTTTACTCTTTAGGTGTGGTAGAAGTTAAAATATGCTCTTCATATAAGTTCTACTTGGGAAGGTAACTATTTATCTATCTTTTTTGATAGTTGGACTTAGAAGGAGTGGAACTTCAGTACTCTTCCCTCCTTGGCCTGTTGGTTCATTTGGTTGGAAAGAAACAAGAAAATCTTTGAAAATCGTATCCCTTCTATTCAGACGGTTGTTTATAAAATCCTGGGGATGTTGGAAAAATATGATGGTTTGGGTCCTTGGAAAGGGAAGTGTCTTAGAATCTTAAAGACTCTTGTTCATACTCTGCCTACTGCGGGATGGTTTGATGGTGCAGCTCAAGCAAATGGGTTACTGAGTGGGGCAAGGGGTGTTTTACAAACTTTTGAAAACACTAGCTACAAGTGGACCCTCAATTGTGGCCCTGGTAAAAACACAAGGGTTGAATTTCTAGGCATTTGGGTGACCTTAATTTTGGCATCTCGGTTGGGCTTTGATCATCTACAAGTCTTTGGAGATTCAAAAATCGTCATTAAATGGATGAATTGCAGGGGCAATTTACATGTTACCTCTCTAGTGGGCTGGAAGGATGGGATCTTGGAAATAGAAAAATCTTTCAGTACACTTAGGTTTTCACATATCTTCAGGGCACAAAACTGGGTGGCAGATGCCTTATCCAAAAAATCACTTTAGGCTCCAAAAGGGAAAATCAAGTTCAATAAAATGGATAGAAGGACATGAGGGCCCCTCTCACTTTTTTCATCTCTATTAGTGCTTGATTTTCCTTCTGTATTTTTGGAGACTGTGTTTTATTATAGTTGGTTATGGAGGTTAATGCCTTCATAGTATTATAGGTTTCTATCACGTATGTTGTGGAAGTTCTCTAGACAAGATATGGTTCTTTAAGCTCTTGAAGAGGTGGTTGTTTTTGTTTGATCCATCTTGGTATGGTTTGTAGTTTGGATGTATTTTTTTTGTCAATGTACATGCTCATGAGAACACTATATATAAATATATTGAGAAATTTTCTGCTGGAAAAGTTAAAATTTAGAATTCAAAATTATAAATTTGTTTATCGATTTTTTTGAATTATAAAATTAGATTAAAAAATATGAATATTGTTGTTACCAAATTATGAACTTAGAATTATAAAATTAGATTACAAAAATATGAATATTGTTTTTACCAAATTATGAATTTAGTTTTGAAATACTAAATTTCCATTCCAAAAGTGTTAAGGTTCAATATTGAATTATAATAATGCATATTTAGATTTTAATACTTATTATATATATAGTCACAAGATTTAAACAAAGTTGGAGATTTATTTAAGAAAACCCTAGCTGGTGACTAGGGCCGAAGGTAATTTTTTCTCCTAGTCAATCAATTTTCAATGGCGAGTGACCTTTTTGAGTCATGGGTTTTATGCATGAGGTTTAGATGTAGGCCTTGCTTATTTTGAGGGGTCGTTGATGGTTCTTTCTTTGTTATCCTTGGAAATCCAAGGCCATATTTGGCATAGAGATGGTGGCTATCCAAATATGGTGGCTCCCTTGACATGTACAATTTCTTAAAGGCCATGTCTAGTCCAAGTACGAAGGATGATATAGCTCTAGACTTCACTGAAAATGAGAATGATTGGGAAAGTGCATTCCCTTCAGAAGAGGGATTCATGTGGGCTCGACATTTAAAGAGGGCAGTTGACCTGGTGTGTTTGGATCCATTGGATCAAGTTGGTGACTCTCCTCTGGTGGCAGGTTGATCAAATCCCAATGCACATTCACTCCCGATGGTTGAGGGTGGTAATGGATGGTCGCTCCATGGTGTACCGCACAAGGTTTTGTCTGAGGCTTTGGTTGGAGTAAATTCCACCACCTTTGCATCTTGTCAAGTACTAGAAGGCATGTCATGTCTCTCTCTCTCCATCAAACCCAACCACATCACCATCAACCATGAGAACCCCATCAGAAACCCTAAGCCCATGTGATGTTTAGGGCATAAGGTGTGACATATAATGCATTCCAAGGCCAATGTTGGGGTGCAAGGATCTAGAACATGGTCATCTCATGGAATCCAAGTTCCTTCGAAGGAAAATTTCTTCCTCCCATGTGTCAAATGAGTGGGGGCACATCATCCAACCTGTGGGCTTCATGCCCCTATGAAGGTCCAAGCAACCTTGTTCCTTCACACAAAGACTTATACCTCGCAAAGCCCTCCAAAGAAAAACATATTCGCTCTCCAAGGGTACACAAGTCACAAGTATCATGCCAAGTAAGCCATATCTAATAAAAGAATGACTCGAACATGTGTATCAAATCCCCCCTTTTCAAAATAAACAAATGCTCAAAGACCTTATACAACTTGCCAAATTTAAATATGGTGTATTGCATAAGGTTTTGTTTGAGGCTTTGGGTGGAGTAAATTCCACCACCTTTGCATGTCTCCTTTGAATCCTCGATGTTTTCATGCAAAGGAGAGTTTCTCAGGGTCAATAGGGCGCTTTAGTGGTGCATGCAATAGAGACGAGGTAAAAAAGGTGAAGTTGTTGGAAGGTTAAAAAATAACACCAAATAATGGGGGTAGGGGACGCTGTAGAGATCGTGGCCATCCCTGATTTTCTAGGGAGAAGTATTGCGGGTTTCTTTCAGTCAGGGATGATTTTAAGGATGGAAATTTATTTTAAAATGTAGAAACCTTGGTGAATCTTATTATTCCTTCGTATTCCAACTATAAATGTTTGGCGATATTTTTGTAAAAATATTCAAATTTATAAGTATTTTATATAGTTTGTATAAAAAATTGGAGATTTTTAAGGTAAAATAGTTTTATCCTATAGAATTTGGGTGAATCATTTTTAGAATAGCGAATCTTAAACCATGGAAAATTAGGCCATGAGCGAAATTTAGCCCCTAAAATCATCCATGCTTTCAGTGGAAAGGTTTTATCCCCAACATTGCTCAAGGGTTGGCTTGCTTAGAAATGGGCTGGAATCTAGAGTTATTGCCCAGTATTCCATACTTTGGCAAGTGTCTAGATAAGTTTTCAGTTAAGTGAAAAAAATACCTGGAAGAGGTTTTTAGTAGGGTTTGGGGATGGGGGTCGTTAGAGTTGATTTTGAAGGAATGGGTGATTTCATTCGACCCAACAAGAGAATAAGACCAAGGAATGGGTGATTTCATTTGGCTAACTTGCCTAATATTCCTCTAGTGTTATAGAATAAGACTCTTCTTATTTCAATTGACAATGAGATAGGGGAATTCCTTAGTTGTGAACTAGTGTGGGTAGATATTGCAGATTGTTGATGGGTGTGGGTGCAAATTGAAGTCGATTTGAAGGAAGGTTTTTTGGATTAAATAGAGCTAGTCTAGGGAGATTTCAAGTGGGTTCAAAAAATTGGTTATTGGTGTGTGTGATTTAGGTGTTATGGATGTCATCATGTGGGTCATCTACAAGCCAAATGCTAAAGGTGACCTTCACATTTTCCACCTTTTCATAAAATTGTGATGTAGAAGTTGGAGACTAAAGGATCGGTGGGGTTGAAGGCATTGGCCTCTGATGGAGTTTTTGGCGCACAAGACAAGATTTCAGGGAGTGATTTTCATGTTGACTCTTCAAATAAGCCTCAATAGATCCCTTCTCCTGGTAAGTCTTCATCCTTGGTTATTTCTTTCTGTGCTCGATTGTCTCCCGAATGCACGAAAAAGGTCTCTTTGGTATTACCCTAGTCTCCCAAGTCTATTTCTTCCCCCTCTTCCTCCCATAACTTGAGTGGCGCAAAATAATATTGTTCAAATTTAAATTTTAAACCTGATGATGTAAAGTCAGGGTCTCTCCATATTTCTGCTTGTGGGTCCCCTCCCCTTTCCCCGATTGTTGGGTCTAAATTTACGTCAGAGAAATCCTCTTTCTCTCAATATTCTAGATAATCTATAAAATCTGAGTATATGATTCACTCTAAGTATAAAGTAGTAGAAGAGGCCTTTAGAGGAGGTGGGTTGGCTTTAGACAAAGGAGGGGGTGGCCAAGCAGGTCACAACTCTTTTATTTCATTAGCACAATCTAAAGCATTGAAGGAAATACCTTTAGAGGAGGTGGGTTGGCTTTAGACAAAGGAGGGGGTGGCCAAGCAGGTCACAACTCTTTTATTTCATTAGCACAATCTAAAGCATTGAAGGAAATATCAAGTGGGAGACAATCGACAATTGATCGAACCTTTAGAGAGGGAAAATCCGAAGATGGGGTTCACAAATGATAGATATTTATTTCAATGTTAGGGAAGTTAGGGGTGCTCCTAAAGTTTTATCCCTCAAGATATTGGTGTCAGATAGAAGGTTAGATTTTGTTATGGTTCAGTAAACGATGTGCAATGGGTCCAAAGCCATGGATGTTTTCAGCCACTTTCTTCGAGATTGGTCATTTTGTTCCATTGACACCATTTGGATATTTGGGGGCCTTCTCTCAGCCTGAAGTCCAAGGTTCAAGGCATTGTCCTCCTTGGTAATTTCATCATGTATCATTGTGGATTTGGAGGATTGTATATTGAAACTCTCTCTCAAGCTTATCAATGTTTATGGGCCCTACGCCAATAGAATCCCCTTCTGGTAAGGTCTAGGTTGTTCTAGTATTTTGGAGGTCCCAAATATTATTTTAGGAGGTGACTTGAACTTCACCATCTCCATCCACGAGGTTTGTGGGGCACATCCAAGGCAGGATCCTCAAGAAATTTTCTTTGTAAATTAGATCGAGCAAAATAGGTTGATAGATATGGAACCTCTGAAACTCTCCCAAACTTGGTGAAATGGGAGAAAAGGGAAAGATTTGGTGGAAAAGAGGTTAGATAGGTTTTTAATTTCATAATCATTGGTGGATTCCAATTAGAGGATCAAGTCAAAGGTGGTGGTTGGGGGTATCTTGGTTCACATGCCTATCTTACTGGAAATAACCAATAATTCCTCTAGTCCACCGTCTCCGATGAAATTCAATCATGCATGGATTTGTGAAGAGGATTTCAAAAGCCTCATAAGGTCCTCTTGGATCCCACTGGTAGATGGATCTAGTGTCTCTTATATGCAACAATTTGCTTCAAATATTTCCTATGTTAAACGAGTAATTACAAAATGGGATAATGCCTTCAATGAAAAATCCTCCATGCAACTTTGGAAAATTGAATCTCAAATTGGTTGTATTTTGATTGAAGATTGAGTAGAACAGATGTCAAAAGATGAAGGAATTAATCTCAACAACCTATTTCAAAAAATAAAGGAGTCGTTGTATTGTGAGGAAACTTAATTGTGGTTAAAAAGTAGGGAAATCAATCTGGTTAAAAGAAGGAGATGATAATACTATTTTTTTTCACAATTATGCTAAGCAATGTAAATAGGCCAATACAATATGGGAGTTGAAAAAAAATAGAGGGGAGTCAGTATCTTCCTTTGAAGATCTAGTGGATGTAGGACAAGAATTTTTCTTTGAATTGTTCAGGGCTCCTCCTGGGTGTCCAATATAAGAGATCCTGAAGGTTGTTTCCCTCATTTCCAAATCGGTAACAGATGAGATGAATGCATCTCTTCAAGAATAAATCTCTAAAAAATAAATGAATGCATCTCTTCAAGAATAAATCTCTAAAAAATAAATTTTCTCAACTCTCTCCTCTTTCCAGAAATGTAAGATCCTAGGTCGTGACAGCTTATATGTTGAATTCTTGTTAGGATTTCTTGAAATGATGAAATTAGATCTTGTCAAAGTGGTCAATGAATCTTAAATATTGGGGAACATTTGGGGTTCCTTCAACTCAACCTATCTTTCCTTGATCCCAAATAAGAAATAAGTGGAATCTTTTGCGGAATTTCGTCCAATTTTGATCCAAATTATTTTGAGAATGACATGAAGACAAAAATATAGCAGAGATATAACAATGACATGAAGACAAAAATATAGCAGAGATATAACAAGGAAATACACAAATATATTGCCACAATCACATAAATATAGTGAAACCCAACTTCTATTAATGAATAAGAGAGAAAAACATTGTAGAACACAAACTAGCAGAAAGAGGTAGCTTATCTCTAAAAAGAAAGAGATGTTGGCTAGGCTTCATTCGCAACAAGATTTACAACACACTCCATTGCATGCTTAAAGGGCTTCCTTCACTTCAATTATATATGAGAGAGTGAGAGGAGAACAATTCCCATGATGCATGTGGGATAAATTGGACTAATTTTATAAAATTCCATGGGCCCATGATGCATGTGGGATAAATTGGACTAATTTTATAAAATTCCATGGGCATATAAAACACTAGGACTTCTCAGGAAGTCACCCATCCCAATACTACTCTAGCTTGAGCACACTTAAATGTGGAGTTCTAATGGGATCCAATGCATTAATGCTATGCTACATACATGTACACAAAACCATTAGGAAATCATTACATGATGTATGCAATTAACAAATGAAGATGGCATTGCATTCCATTCCACATCAAAAGGGTGAATATCATGGTTTATCAAAACCATAGGCTCGAAATGTTTATTTAGTGGAAAAGGTGGATGGCCACTGAGATCGACTTGGATCATTCCTCCCCCCTTAGCAAGAAATGTTCCCCATTGCATCAAGTTCCCTCAGGATATCGGGAAACTTATGTTGAATCTGAACCTTGGTGAGTTGTTTTCCTTGTTGAAGTAGATGTCCTACTTGTACTTTTCCTGTGGAAGGATGTCATGAACATGTTGGAGGTGTTGGATCCATTCAACAGATCTAGCTACATGATCTACCTTGGTCTGAGTGTGGGAGGACTCTCTCGATGAAGATGCAACAAGAAGAGCTATATCAATGGGATCTACTGGTGGGTACCCCAAGAACACTTGAAAAGGGCCATGGCCAATAGAGTTATGTTGGACATATGGAAGAATCTCATTCTGTTCATGTTCTTCTACAATATTTTCAACTTACTTATGTTGGATAGAAACGTCTTGGGCTGAGGCTATAGTGGTTGTAGTGTCCTTTTATTCACCTTTTGACCAGATCGTGAGGAGGCTAAACTTTATGGTATGAAATATTAATTTGCAACACTGTTTTGTAGATATAGTAGTCGAAATTACCTCTAGTATCCTGTAGAGCTGACCTCCTAGAGTACAATGACATTGCGGGGATGAGACTCATATATAGAGTGATGTTTCCACATATATGGTTGTCCTAAAATAACATCACAAACTTCAAGTGGGGAAA
>CBVK0103587279.1:0-10338 GCA_900067695.1 Picea abies
GTTCCTAGGTTCTAGGGTATTGTTTCAACTTCCCTAAATGTGTGTCGATTGTATATTGATCATGCAAGTATTGTATCGGGGTGTGAGCGTGCTCTGCACTGGCAGACTCCAGGTGGTGTTCCACACCTGTGAGTTGCCCAGATTTGTTTTTTAATAAAGTCTTATTCTATTTTGACATCCCTCACATTTATAGATGTTTTTTAGTGCTAAGAATTATTAGGATGTTCCAATTAATCCCCTCCCTCACATTTATAGATGTTTTTTTTTAGTGCTAAGAATTATTAGGATGTTTTTCGTTTGTATAAAATAAAAAGTGAAACATGGATAGAATTAGGAACATATCTTTTAATTGCATGTGAAAACCATTATGAAGAATCAAGGATGTTCTTCGTTTGTATAAAATAAAAAGTGAAACATGGATAGAATTAGGAACATATCTT
Source organism: Picea abies (assembly GCA_900067695.1). Classification (NCBI taxonomy): domain Eukaryota; kingdom Viridiplantae; phylum Streptophyta; class Pinopsida; order Pinales; family Pinaceae; genus Picea; species Picea abies. The sequence continues at coordinate 441 of CBVK0103587279.1, forward strand.
TTAATTGCATGTGAAAACCATTACCAAGCTAACTCGCTTTCCAAGGAGGGTTACACTTGGCATAAGTGAAGGATGTCATGATGAGCTAAGGACATGTTCTTTAAGAGGAGGATAAGTACGTTATATAATGTCTTAACAACCCCCGAACCACTCATTAATCATTTGTCAACACATTAATAAACGCTGACGAGTTGGGGTAAACCAATTACGTAAGTATTCTACATAATGTTTTAATAATCCACCTAACAGTCAATTATTGTCGACCGGTTGTGGAAAACCAATATATGACTTTGCATAGAGAATCATATTATGAGTAACCTAACCCCTCGATAATACTTGATACTTTACCTTTAGAGAAAAATGGAGAAAGGGTCCCATGAGGGACAAGAAAACCTAACATCTAAGATAAGTTCCTTGAACATAATAAGCAAGGTCAAATCAACATATAGAGGTATGAGGGCCATAAGGATTTACGATATGGGATTAAGTAGAATTAGTGTAACCATATAGAAAATTGTGTATATGTAAACTATTGTAATCAGAGAAAAGAAGAATTGCATAACACCTGTCATATGTAAACTATTGTAATCAGAGAAAAGAAGAATTGCATAACACCTGTCAATAAGTGATATCTTATGAAAGGAATTTTGTAATGTCCATGAATAAAATAGTATACATTATTACACACCACTTAGCCAGATTTGCAATATGATGTTGCATCATTGTTTGTATAAAGAAAAAGAAAAAAAATTAAGAGTATTAAGGGTATGTGGCATATAATCATACTCATTTTATACTCAAACAAAGACAATAAGTTTATACAGTTAGTTTTTTCCCATGTAAAGTTGTTTTATAATTTATTTGTTTTCTTATTCTCATTATTATGTGTCATTTATATAGTTTTGGTATATTTAGTGGTTCTTTAGTCATTTTGGGTAAACAGGTACGCAATATTTCCTTGATAAGGCCATAAATTCTTATCTCTACAACATTAAATTGAGTGAAATGTGATCTTTGTGAAAAAGAATCATAAAGTCATCAAACCTCAAAACTCTGATAGATGCGATGTAAAGTTTTAATACTTTGTGTCAATAATTGATAAGCGTCTCAAAAATATAGAAGAGACAATGGTCAGGTTTATGCAAAAACTCGATGGTTGGTAGAAAGGAGTTGAACGTAGGTGCCAATCGGACTTTCAGGATCTTTCAACTCAGTTTCAAAACTTGTAGTGGGAAGTTGACATGCTTAAAGCACAAAAGGTAATCCAGGAAGTCGAACTAAAATGCCTAAGGGAAAGAACAAAGGAGCAGGACTACCAGATCACAAGACTAAAGAGAGGCTTAAAAAATATAGAAGCAGAAAATGCTCCCCCTCTTAGTGTGTTTATGAAGCAAATTCGCTCTAGGCATCACTCAAACCGTTATGAGGGGCACAACAACAGAGAAGAACCCACACTGAACCAAACCCAACTCCAAAGAAATGATTTGTAGGGCAACAACTGCCACTCAATAGCCTCAGAAATCAATCAGGAGAGAATGAATCAATACAATTTTTAGTTTATCAGTGATTAGTAATGAATTGTAAATTTTTGTGCTTGGGAAGTAGTTTTGTTAAAGATTACACTAGTCATGATGCCCATTTTTTTAATTGCACTATCCTAAGCAAAAGAATTGTTGTTAGCATACTTTGTAAGAGTTTGATTCAAGCCTCTGAGCTAAAACTTCTGAATTTTGGTAAACTTTTGGAGGTTTGATGGTGAGGCCACAACCTCCTCCCTCTCTTTTAATATAAATCAATATCCGTTCTTGTAAAAAAATTAATTAATAATATAATTTCAAGGTCACATCCACACCAAATTGGTGTATGAGAAGGCACAAGGGACACCATAGTGCAATCATTTGACTGCTAAAGTTTAAGGAGGTGTAGATACCTACCCCCTCTCGATTTGAATATGTGACCACCTAGAAGGAAACATGTGTTCTTAACCAACTTTATATATAAAAAATTGAAACACATAAAATACTTAGAGTAAAACAAAATCTTATATAAGTACCTTCTACTTCTTGACTTAAGAAGATGTAATTCTTAATGAAATTGGTGCATAACATTTAAAAAATATCAATAACAAAAAAATATTTCAATATGCATCATAAATAAAATATTTTAATATATATTTTATACCTTAAATAAAATTAATTCTAACGTACCATCAATAAAATTAATTCTAACACTTTTTAACGATCAAAATTAATTCTAACCTTTTTGAATTATCTGGTTATATTTCCATGATTCTAACCGTTTTTGAATGATCTGATTATATTTGACATGGAAGTTAATTACATTAATGATAAATAACCCTAAATTGCTCCGATAACATGACGAGGACAGAACTGTGCCCACTAGGGCTTACTGCCTTAGCCAACGACTGTGTGAACCCATCCATTCAGAGGGAGGCCCGCGATGTGTAGCCACCCCCCTTGCACTGCGTCCATCTATAAAGTCCTAGAAAGAAATAAAATGCTGCCACGGAAGAGGAGTCAGAGAGCCACAAAAGAGGACTCTCAAATTCCTTGGCACCTTCACCAGTGTATATGACCAGATGACCTTTTCATTTTATGGTTCCCGAGCTCATTTCAATCTCCACCCACCCTCTGCCCACCCTCCTGTTTTCTCTCACCCAACCAATGTCACACCCCTTCTTCCACACCCACCTGCCCTAAATCTTCGCCCGGATCCCCATCCCCAACTCCACCACCATTCTCTACTCTTCGGTTACCCTCGATCTGCATCTCCTCAGTTCAAAGGCATCCAAAAAGGTTTAGTGCTAGCACCTGGAACATCCACACAACATTATTCATGTCCTGATGAGCATATGAGAGATCAAAAGCTATATCACGTACAACCTCACTAGTGGAAAACACTGTGTGAAAAACTTTGTGCCAAATGGTTCCCCTTCTTCGGTTGTCGAAGGAGAGGAGCGATTGGAAAATTAAATGAAATTACAGGGCTAGGTGACTCACTTCCAATATTTGGAGATCATGATCGACTAAGATTCTGTCAGGGGAACACGAGCAAAAGTCGCACAACACAGGAATGATTCTGGGCAGGCTCATGGAATTCGAAGTGGAGCTAGGATTTTTTGCGTGCATCGGATCACTGCCACGTGGCTTTTTTACGTGCATCGGATCACTGTCATGTGGATTTTTTCGTGCGTCATATTACTTCCATGTGGCTATTTTTGGTGCATCGGATCTGGCCATCCAATCGCTGCCATGTGGCATCTTTCCGACTGTTCGATTTGTCCATCCGATCACTGCCACGCGTCCAACATCCGACGACCTAGATCTACAGGCTGGAGAGCGCCATGTGTCCAACAAATTTGCGGCTAGGATGATGCCACCTGTCCATGTCTGGGCAACTAAGATCTACGACCGAGAAAGGTTCACATGTCGGCAATCGAATGGGCAGGTTGCCATACCATACGATGAAAATGGTACGAAATGTATCTCCACATGGCACAGATCCGACGATGGTTCTCGTGGAGCGAATCAGATGGTTAGAAAAGGCCACATGGCATAGATCTGAGATTCAACGACGGTTGGGAAAACTCCACAGTGGCACAGATCCAGGTTTTGGGCAACGGTTGGGCAAGCTCCGCTTGATAGATTATCAACTAATTTTGGCCACAGATCGAATTACGATCCACGCATTCTGCACTTCGTCACAGATTTCTCTTGGATTACTGAGAACGCATGCAAATTCATGAGAGATGATGCAGCAACAGCAAATTCACGAGGGATTCGAATCTTGATGATGATGTGAAACTAAAAATGAAATTCGAAGCCTCATCCTGAAATTTGTGTGATGATCTGTCAGTGCCAGAAATAACTTGCGCGATCTGACACTGTATACTTCCTTTAATTACATCTTTTTTGCACTGATGCTACTACTCTTGCTACTGGCCGCCTTCAGTTCTCAATGCTCGGAGCCTTTTCGATCTATGCCAATTTAGGGACAACAGGTTACTCGTTCCTCTTTTCCTTATTTCTATTGTCATGAACAATTTGATTGCTTCTCATTCTTTAGTGTCTGGGCCAAGGAAATACTCTTTCTATGGTTGGAATTTCAAAACTGCTGAAATGGCTATTTACGTGCATTTTATCGCTACGTTCATCGGTCCTATTCCATCCATTTTGTTAACAGAGTTCGAGTGCCCGTCATCCCTTCCCTAACAATCACATGACAACAGATAGCTATCAAAGTCAAAGTCTTTGCTAAGTATTACAAGTGTAGAGATGTGCCCTCTTCCTTGGCCTAATGAGTTTATATAGGGTTTTATTTAAAAGAAACTTATTACAATTCTAATTGTTTTTTTAAGGATATATAATTTTTTATTTAAAAGAAACTTATTATAATTATAAGTGTTAGTGTTTCTTAAGGATATATAATTCATTATATTTTTTTTCCTATGTAACTTGCTTTTATAAAATATATGAATAATGTTTATGAATGCATGTCCATGGACGTTGTTTTATTTTAGGCACCAATGTGTGGCCCTTTCTTACATGTTCATAGAGATTGCTTTATTTTGGGCACTTGTGTGTCCCTTTCTTACATGGAAAATTAAAAAGGAAAAAGATTAAATTATATTTTATTATGATTTTTTTTAATTCAAAAATATTTTTATTTTAATGGATTAAATTAATTGTTTTATTTAAATTTTATAGACTTTTATAAAATATTTAAATATTTTTATTATCATTGTAAATATTATATTAATTCTTAAATTATTATTAAAATTACATACATATCTCAATATTTATAAACATAATTATAAATATTATATTAATGTAATTGCATTGTTTCATATTAAGTGATATATAATTATTTTATAATACATCTATAATGTGTATAAATAATTGATGTTGTTTATCAATCATCGGACTTATAAACAATAAATAGAAATTAGATTGATTATGCAATGGTTTTTCTAGGGATGGTAATCAATGAGAAAAGCATGTGGGGAAGAGTCAAGGTTTGAACATTGTACTTTCCCTTGGTGCCCTAGTTGTTAAATGGTTTCCCATAGTTTTATGATTCTAATCTTTGGTCTACCTAGACTATTGTTGGGTGTGTTGCTTCCATAGGCCATCGATGCAATGAAAAATGTGCAACATCTCATCCATGTGTTACCCATGAATTCACACATGTGTGATATTTGACAAATGGATGATGCAAACTTACTTGATGCATTAAATGCATGCATGAGCCCAATGTTAAGAGCTTTGTGAAAACCTACATCTAAGTGTTGAATACAAACTTATAGTTCTGGGTTGAATGTCAATCGAGCGATAATGGTATGTTAAAATACATGTGTATTTAGTACCAACATTTGTTACGGATGGAAAATATATAGGGAAATCAAGTAAATGATTGGGGTTGGTCCCCTCCAAACTAGCTTTCTTTATGCTTTAGTCATTACTAGGCTCTTCGCTAGCTTTAGCTTAAGGCTCGGTGCACTAAGCATTAGCAACCATATTCCCTTTTAAACATTAGCATCTTGTTGAGTCTATAAAATCAAGGTCGATACAAATGCGAAGGAAACACCCAGTTCGATTCAATTTCTTTACATGACTCATTTTAGGTTTCCATCTCTTCTATCTATTCCTACCACTACTTCACTATGATTTATTAGGTTTAGGCCTTTATTTGCTAATATATAAGTGATTTTCCCCTTCCTGGACACATTTTAGTTAAAGGTTGACCCTCTTATAATCGACATTAGGTACTTTGTATGAGACCTATGCTAACCAGACATTCAAAGACCCATCCTTTGAATAGTTATGATGCTATTGTTATATATGAAGAATTATTCGTTCCACTTATGATTCTAATGGAAGGAGTGTTGTGATATTCATGAAAGTACACAGAAATGGAAAATGGAAGTAGGTCGAAACTAGCCTCAAAATAGGAGATCCTAGACTAACCATTGCTTAAGGAAGCATGATGTTACTATTCCATATGACAAGATTTTTTCCCTTGAAACATTAGTGGGGATTCATGACAATATGACACTTATTTAGGTTGATCCCACAATTCCAACACCTAATGGTGTAAAGATTGGTTTTATACCATCCACTTTTGTTGAGTTATGTAAAGTAGATTGTGCCCTTTTTTTTATCTAACATGAGTCCTATGATCCAATTATAGATGCAACTACAATAGGTTGAGTTTAATGGATGATTTACATAAATTGATAATTCCCCATGTCGACATAATCAGGGGTGATTTTAAGAACCCCCCTAAATTTATATGTATAACTTATGGGCGAATCCCCATGATACATAGGAAAATTCAAAGGCTATTTTATCAATAATATAATATGTATATATAATGTTTTGGCTAATATTTTACAATTTTATAAAATCTTGTAAAATCTTGGTGAATCTTTCACTGAATTATAAAATCTCATACAAAAGGAGGGTGCCTATATTCGGTTTTCCCTCACAAAAGCTAAATTGTCTAATCTACACTTAATGGTCCTATCTACCTGTATCCAGTCTGATCTTTCTACATTAAATCTAATAAGTGTTCCTGCTGTACAAGGACGAGAGCTTATCTGCTCCAGGTCCCAATTGATACATTAGTATGCCTAAATATGGATTCTTTTATTCAATCGGCGGCGCTCCTCAAAATAGTCACGACCGTGACCCTGACGTCTCTCTTTGAGGTCTTTTCCCTCTTCCCGTGCAGGCTCGCACGACGAGGTGCGGATGCTCCTGCATCAGCGTTGCACCTTGTCATGTCCTTCACCTGGAGCTGCACTCGGTTCCTCCATTGGGGTTTTTTCTACCAAGTCCGAGGAGAAACCTTCGTGCATGGAGGAGAGATTCTGAAGAAAAACCGCCACCTTTTCATCTGTAGCTTGTCGGCGAAACTAGAGGTCCTCCACCCCCTGGCGAAGTTCAAAGACCAAACCGTGAAGGATATCCAGGGTGTCTCTGAACTGCACGCTATTAAAGGAATCAGTGAATTGGTATCCAGCACTACCAGGCCTACAATGAGGAGGAGATTCACCTCCTGAGTTTCTCAAAGGGTCAAGGACTGGTGTGGGGGCAGTGAAATCCACAGGAGGGTCGAGAAAGAGACGCGAGAATGAGCTCGGCATCCGGGGGATTATTGACAGACATTTAAACTGCGAGTTTGGCGGAGCATGAGAGGAAGCAAAGAAAAGCTCGAACTGGAGGGGAAGGGAGGAGCAGATGGAAGGTGAGTCGGGAGGCGAGACCGAGGGCCAACGAGGCTTCCAGGGAGAGCCCCTCCGCGGCCTTCCCCTTGGACGCGGCATAAGGTAATAATTGTGACTGGCCGAGGAGATTAGGTGCACCAGGCACATAAGGTAATAATTGTGACTGGCCGAGGAGATTAGGTGCACCAGGCAGAGGTATATTTCCTGGGGGTGAGCAGGGCTAGCATCGAACCAGAGAATTCGAGTAGGGTCAGGCCATGGTTGAGAAGGGATGAGCCCTTCGAGATGTAAGCGGAGATGAATGACAAACATCGTTAACCAAGCCATACAAAGACGTGAATACGGAGAGGGAGACTTCATAAATGCCCCTTCAAATCGCAGTAATGTCTATTTAATTGCAGAGGAGGGTGGCAGGCTATGGCACGAGCCCGTCACATGGCTCCATGCCTCGGTGGTTGGTGCCTGCCCCCATCGTATGCCACGTTTTCTGACCTAACACCCCATCCAGGGAATTAAGGATATATACTTCATTGTAATTTATCCTAACACCCCATCCAGGGAATTAAGGATATATACTTCATTGTAATTTATTTAATTATTTATTTTTGTTTAACTTGCTTTTATAAAATATATGAATAACATTTATGGATGCATGTCTATGGAGGTTGCTTTATTTTAGGCGCTCGTGTGTGTGGCCTTTCTTACATGTCCAACATGTTCATGGAGATTGCTTTATTTTGGGCACTCGTGTGGCTCTTTATTACATGGAAAATTAAAAAGGAAAAAGACTAAATTATATTTTATCATATTTGTATTATGATTTGTTTAATACAAATATATTTTTATTTTAATGGATTAAATTAATGGTTTAATTTAAATTTTAAAGATTTTTACAAAATATTTAAATCTTTTCATTATTATTGTAAATATTTTAATAATTCTTAAATTATTATTAAAATTAGATACATATCTCAATATTTATAATAATAATTATAAATATTATGTTAATGTAATTGCATTGTTCCATATTAAGTGATTTATAATTACTTTATAATATATCTATAATGTGTATAAATAGTTGATGTTGTTTTTCAATTACCGGACCTATAAATAATAAATAGAAATTAGATTGATTATGCAATGGTTGTTCTAGGGATGGTAATCAATGAGAAAATCATGCGGGGAAGAGTGAGGGTTTGAACATTGTAGTTTTCCTTGGCGCCCTAGTTGTTAAATGGTTTCCCATAGTTTTATGATTCCAATATCTGGTCTACCTAGACTATTGTTGAGTGTGTTTCTTCCATAGACCATCGATGCAATGAAAAATGTGCAACATCTCATCCATGTGTTACCCATGAATTCACACGTGTGATATTTGGCAAATGGATGATGCAAACTTAATTGATGCGTTGAATGGATGCAATGAAAAATGTGCAACATCTCATCCATGTGTTACCCATGAATTCACACATGTGTGATATTTGGCAAATGGATGATGCAAACTTAATTGATGCGTTGAATGCATGCATGGGCCCAACATTAAGATATTTATGAAAACCTACATCTACGTTTTGAATAAAAACCTATAGTTCTGGGTTGAATGTCAATCGAGCGATAATGGCATGTTAAAACACATGTACACGTATTTAGTACCAACATTTGTTACATATGGAAAAGATATAGGGAAATCAAGTAAATGATTGGGGTTAGTCCCCTCCAAACTAGATTTTATTTATGCTTTAGCCATTACTAGGCCCTTTGCTAGCTTTAGGTTAAGGCTCGGTGCACTAAGCGTTAGCAACCGTATTCCCTTTTAAACATTAACATCTTGTTGAGTCTATAAAATCAAGGTCGATACAAATGCGAAGGAAACACCCAGTTTGATTCAATTTCTTTACATGACTCATTTTAGGTTTTCATCTCTTCTATCTATTCCTACCACTACTTCACTATGATTGGGGTTAGTCCCCTCCAAACTAGATTTTATTTATGCTTTAGCCATTACTAGGCCCTTTGCTAGCTTTAGGTTAAGGCTCGGTGCACTAAGCGTTAGCAACCGTATTCCCTTTTAAACATTAACATCTTGTTGAGTCTATAAAATCAAGGTTGATACAAATGCGAAGGAAACACCCAGTTTGATTCAATTTCTTTACATGACTCATTTTAGGTTTTCATCTCTTCTATCTATTCCTACCACTACTTCACTATGATTTATTAGGTTTAGGCCTTTCTTTGCTAATATATAAGTGATTTTCCCCTTGTTGGAAACCTTTTAGTTAAAGGTTGACCCTCTTATAATCTACATGAGGTACTTTGTATGAGACCTATGCTAACCAGTCATTCAAACACCCATCCTTTGAATAGTTATGATGCCACTGTTATATATGAGGAATTATGCTTTCCACTTATGATTCTAATGGAAGGAGTGTTGTGCTATTCATGGAAGTACACAAAAATGGAAAATGGAAGTAGTTTGAAACTAGCCTCAAAATAGGAGATCCTGGACTAACCATTGCTTAAGGAAGCATGATGTTACTATTCCATATGACAAGATTTTGTCCCTTGAAACATTAGTGGGGGTTCATGACAATATGACACCTATTTAGGTTGATCCCACAATTCCAACACCTAATGGTGTAAAGATTGGTT